>CAUYRH010040157.1:0-27534 GCA_963574655.1 Perodicticus potto | reverse complement strand
TTTATATATAATAATTTAATAATATAAACATATCAATCATTATATAAATATATAATTAATAAAATTGATTTCGTTTTTGGGGGGTGGGGGGGGGTTGGGTTGGTAAGGAAGGAAGGAAGGAAGGAAGGAAGGAAGGAAGGAAGGAAGGAAGGGAGAGAGAGAGAAAAGAAGAAAAGAAACTTATCTTATGAGATTTTACCATAATAGACAATAATATGTCACCAAAGTAAATAATTAGGTAGAGTTATATACTAGTCTACTCAGACTGACATAGCAAAGTACTATAATAGATCTTTATTATCTTTATATATTGAGGCTGAGAGTTTAAGACCAAAATGCCAGCAAGATTGGTTAGTGGTGAGGCCTCTGTTCCTGGCTTGCAGATGGCAGCCTTCTTGCTGTGTCCCCATGTGACCTTTGGCCTATAAATGCACAGAGAGAGAACTCTAGGGTCTCTCCCCTCCCCTGCATGGCCCTACTGCATTGCGTCTACTCTTATGAATTTATTTAATCTTAATCACCTCTTTAAAGGTTCTATCCTCAAATATATTTGCATTGGGGGTTAGAGCTTCAACATATGAATGGAGGTGGGGCAGAATTCAGTCTTTAACAAGACAATGCAAAGTTTTAAGCATCACTTTATGCTAAGTACCATAGGGACCGGTTCACCAGATCTTGCCATCTAAAACTCTAAAATAGTATCTCAAAAGGCAGCAGGGTTCTGAAAATATAACCAAGTTGCTTAATTCTACTTCAAAGATGAGAAAGTTATCTTACATTCCAATTTTTTTTTCCTCTCGAAGTCTAGTGATTTTAAAATAGACTTGAAGCCCAAGAAATTAGCACCTTCAATTTATTCCCAGAACAGGTAGCTAATAAGTAGGGAAAATGAAAATTTTCCATCCAGCTTGCCTTCGTGTTTTGTAACACATACCACTTTGGCTTTGGAGCAGTTTAAGTTGAATTAATCATTAGACTCTCTTCAGAGTTGGAAATGAGGTGGTATTTAAAGCAAGTTACATTGTTAGTATAATCTGACACCTAAAATTTAGCCAGAAGCATACAGCCATGCAGAAGCTTAAAACTCTGCATTTTTTTCTTTACTTTTTTTTTTTTTAACAAAAACTTCACATGACAAGGATTATTTCCAAGCTCAAGGCTTGGGCTGGAGATGAGTTGGGGAAACCTCAGGAAATGAAGCTCTCTTAGGAACACAGATTGCAGGATGGACAAGTAGGGCTTTTTACCCAATCTGTCAAGCCAAGGTTTCTTCCCTGAGATGTTCGATCAGACATAAAGCAAGATAATGGTAGAATCACTCTCACAGCCTCAATATTTCCAGCACCTGGTAATAAATGTTGTGCAAATTTACAAATGAGTGCGATTGTCAAATCAGGCATTAGTGGTGACCTGTGTGTCTTTGTTTAACTCACCCCCTCTTATTGCCTCCCCTGCTACATGCACTTCCTCCTGGATGAGAGAGATGAAAGACGATGAGAGGAAAAGGGACTCCTACTACCCCAAATGACTGCCATCCACCTGCGTGTTTAGAAATCACTTAGAACTAGGAAGATAGGTTTGGCTTATCCTATATGATTCATTCGAAGGTGGCCTTATCCTGCCTCTGTTTCCAACATATTTATTCAACATGATCAGCAAAGCCAAGCAATCTCCTAGTAGGAGGAAAGCTTGACACTTTCTCAAGAATGGTTAAACATATGCCACATTTCCCCCAAATTATAGACATATGAATTTGGGAGAAAACTGTTGACTTTTAGGGAATAGCTAGATATTCAACATTACTCAGCATTCAAACGCATTTGATGTATGTTATGTAGTTTTTAAAATTTCTGTTTGATCATCTATGTTGCCACCAAGTATCCAGTTCAATGAATAAAGAAGGGATTCTTTGTTTAATGATGATGGAACTTCTCCAGAAATACCAACCCTATTCACGGGTACAACCCTTGGATGTTATCAAAGGGGAATTACTGTCAATCCTCTCTGGCTCTGTGCTCTGATCCTGAGCAGACTGCTTGCCCAAAAGGGTCAGAGACTATTTGTCTTTTTAGGTGAGGGCAGACTAGACAGCAAGAGTACAGTTGACCCCCTCTGGTGACACACTCCTGCCCACACCACCTGTGGGCATTCAGCCATCTGGGATCCTTTGCATTTTCTCTTTGTGTCCTGCAGTCCTCGCTTTAGGGGGAGACTTTTTCTGTTGCATATCTTTGTACAAGGCAAGGATTCCAACAGAGGGATACTTGGTGCCTCGGGTAGAAGAAGACTGGCAATGGAAATATTAGGGCATCCCAGACAGGGATGTTTATTTCAACAGAAACCAGCACAATGGAATGGCACCCATGCTGGACTCTGAGATTGCATTCCTCAAAAGCATCGCAATGTCAGGGATTTTATTCACTTTCCACTTCTCTCCTTTATGTAATTCACCCACCCATTCAATAGGATCCTTGCTAGGTTCTGGGACCAGGATTTTTAACAAGCCAGAGAAAAGACCTGCCTTTGTGAAGCTTTTGCAATGTCGGCATTATTGACATTTTGCAGCAACAAATGTTTTGTGGGAGGGAAGGAGGACTGACCTGTGTGTTGAGGGATGTATCACAACATCTCTGGCCTTTGCCCGCTAGTATAACCCTTCTTTCCAAGCTGTGACAACTAAATATGTCTTCAGACTTTGCCAGGTGAGTGTAGGAGTAATATTCCTCTTCATTGAACTAGGCTAAAATACAGAGAAACTAACAAATCCAAAGTGTGTGTATGAAAGTATATCTGGATGTTAAAACAAGTATCACTAAGGAAACAAATGTGCCACTTGGGGAGAGAAAAAGTCAGAGAATGGATCAAATTTAGGTTGGGTGGTTAGGGACTATCTCCTTAAGTGGATGAAATGAGTCCTAAAAACGATAACCGAATACAGGTATTCAAAGAGGGCTGAAGAATGCACAACCCTACAGGACAACAGACCAAATTGGGGAACTAAGAAGGCCTAGGTAAGGGGAGGGGCTAGAGGCAGCTGCAGGTCTCACCATGAAAGGAACAGGGACTTTGTTGTAAGTATGGTGGGAAAATTTTGGAGAATTTTCCATTTTAAGAACAACAGTTTTCCCTCCATAGTATGCAGTATACATTTGGCCTGGCTGGAGTAGGGGTGAGTTCCCATCATCATTCTAACTTTACTGTGTGACAATAATGTGTAATTTGCATGTTTGCGTTAGCTAGGTACCTGTGGAAGGTACACAAAAAGGGAAGGAATAGAGAACAAACGATACCGTCCAAGGACCTCATCAATATGGGGAAATTGATTTGCAGTAAAACAAAATCCTAACTATCATTATTTAAAATGAAATGTCAATATACACAATTTGGATGGCTCACTGGCAAAAGACGTGTGAATACTCCTCTGGGAATATTTTCTAATCTGTAAAATGGAAACCAAAATAAAATGTATTTCGTATGAATTAATGAATGTTGAGCCAGTTAATACTTTATTGTAACAATGGGCACAAATGCCTCAAATGATAGTTACAAACATACTTGTTTTAATGATTGTTATCGAGAACAATAGCATAGACCTCCTCTGAATTTTTCAAATCCACCTACCCTTTCTGGCCACCATCACCCAACAAACAATTTCCCAGTTGGACTTCACACAAAAGTTTGAATTGAGCTCATTTTAAACATTTGTTTTAAAAGATCCTTGTGCAAGGTTATAACAGGCAAATAAACCCTTCAACGGAGCACTTTCACTTCTTAATGTAATCTGCAGTGCTAATTGCCTATCAAGTTTTATAGAATGGCCCTAAAGACTATAAACTGAAACAGGATTATACTGTGGATAGAAACACAATCAAAATGGAACTGTGTTCTGATGAATCATCCAGAGTAAGCAGAAACCAGTAGTCATTCACCCACAGGTACGGATGGGTACCTTTGATGAGGAAGGTACAAGCTACCTGATGCTTGGATGTGATGGGCATCAAAATCTAGAAATGGCCGAGTGGAGATAGAGACATGCATTTGCCTAGTCATCATGGGACTAAAATATGAATCACTGAAGACATTTTGCTAATGATGGTATTCACTCCTGGGCACTTACCATGTGCCAGGAGCTGTGCATGATCATGTTACTCATTCAATGCTATGCCAACAAGATGATGTGGATATTATTGTCATCATCATTTTATAAATGGAGAAACCAAGGAACTAGAGAAATTTAGTAATTTGTCCCAAGATGCATAGATAGCAAGTGATAGAGGCAGGATATGAAATTAAGTGCTTTTATTCCAGAGTGTATGCTTAACCTTGGAAATATGCTACCACAAATTAGGAGAACAGGAGAGGGACAAACTGAGATGGAAAGAAGCCCAGTGAGGCCGGTGTGCACAGCCAGGTGTGTTTAGACAAAGAGGGATGTTTCAGAGGGGGGAGGAATGAAACCAAAATTACTACAGCCCTCAATACTGAAGCCTTTCTATCTTGCCCTTCTCCTGAAAGCTTCTAAAGACCAAGCCAAATTAGTTTTTATTTTGTCTGCTGTGCACAATAGCCTATCAGGAAATGCTGACAAAAATTTTCAAAATGATCATTGATGTTCTTCCCCACAAGGCATTCCTATTATTTTATTTCTTTTTGTATACCATGTGATTTATCAACAAGACCCTTTCAAGCTGACCTTTTATTTTCTTTTTTTGTTCGTATCGATGGTTACAGCTCATTCTCATCAACTAAATTACATTCCAATAAATAGAGCTCTTTCTTAATTAGCAGTGTCCTAGTCCTCGACCTTGGGGGCGTGCATATAACAATAGACTGCCAACAGCTTAAAAGAAAATATTACAATTCCTCTTACGTGTTATGCTTGCCTTTTGTTCACAATCTCATTTCATCTGGAATAAAATCACATAATGTGGAAATTCCAACACTGCACTTAGCCCATGCTATTTTATTCAAATGTCCATTTCCTGCTTCTCTTCCTTCCACATGCAGAGTTAGCTCCCAATCTGGCTGATTAAGTAATAGTAATGCGAAAGAAATGGTAGGTTTCAAATTAGTACAGTACAGCTAATTTTATGCTAGTAAGGTTACCTCAACCAGGCAGTTTACTAACCCCCTCATCTGTTCACCATGAATAACTGCACATTAGTCAACTTAATTGGCACATATTATCTCATTCTTTCAATTTGAAGCCTGTTTCTTAAACAAATAGCAAGAAAATCATTAACAAGTTTTTTTCCCATTTATGGGAAAAATATTTCCCATATATATGAAAGCATATGCCATTGAACATATTGTCAAATTGTCACTAAGAATGGAAATGATTAGAATTCAAATTTACACTTTTCTTTCCCAAAGAAATCTGCAGATATTTCCCATTTACTGGTACTTGGCCAGATTTTGAATACTCTATTCACAAAAGGCAATAGATTATAGGAAACATAAAAGTTCTCTCAAAGAGTATAATCTAATGATACTGAGAAAAACGTTCTTCCATAATTTAAGTGGTGTTAACCAGGGGTGTACATCACTTGGTGCTGCCCAAGGGAATGTTCTGTGATGACGGAAATGTTCCAGCTTTGGACCTCCCAGTATGGCAGCCACGGACTCGTGTGAATATTGAGAACAAGAGAACATATTGGTGGGACTGAGGAATGAGCTACTTAATTTTAATCAATTTAAAATTAAAATTAAAAGTTTACATGTGGCTGGTGACTACCATCTAGGACAGCACAGCTATAGATGGTGCCCTGGAATAAAACATAAGAGGAAGAAGCCGAGAACTTGTAACTCTTAAGGCAACAACTGGCAGTGAGTAAATGGGACTTGAAAATCCTGGAAAGTGAACTCAACATGAATGTGGATTAAATCGTATGTCTAAAGAAAATGTCAGCTGAAATCAAGCAGAACTTGAAGGGTGTTTAATGCTGCGTCCATTTCATCTAGAACTTTGAAGCATGGGGCTGTCACACCAGTCTAACTCTTTAACAAAAATGGCAGTTTTAATTAACTTTTCCAGATGATATCGTCACTAGTGTTTAAGATGAAATTCACTACTTATCCACTGAAAGCTATAGACCGTCCTGCTGCCTTTGCCTGTGGCATCCTCAGTATATAATTACTTCCATCTTTGTTGGAAATTGTTCACACTGATCCTTTATATAACACTATTCTGCTCCAAAGCCAGACTTGCTACAAATCTTTACAAGCTAATTCATGTTGCCACAAAAAGTATGTCTAATTTATTCATCACTTTGAAAATAGGCCACATTATTAAGCAAATTTTAGAACAGAAGTTTCTTCAAAATAGATTTATGGCAAATTTTTCCTATACGTTGTACATCTTGATGCATGCTTATCTTTTGCCAGAACTGTCCACTAACTAGGCTAACTCCTTTTCATCCTTCAAGTTTTAACTTGAGCCTCAATTTATTTATGATGTCTTTTTTTTTTTTTAACCTCTCTTCTCAGGTCCCAGACTCTCCCTCAGTCATGGTAAAATAATGACAAGACAGCAGTGAATATTCTTGTCTCTCTCACTTGATAGACTTTAGCAAAGTGAAGACAGCATTTCTGTCCTGGTTGTTTTCCTGAGCATTTAATGGCCCATTGTCAATTTTTAGAGAATTAGTTCATGTTCAGTCTAACAGTTATAAGAAGAGCAGGCTGAAAAAAACTCATGAGAAGATGGTAGAAAAATTCCAAGGGACAAGTAAGAAGCTGAGTTCTGTTTGTCAACAATAGGACAGCCACTGGAGAGTTAGATCATGTGGGTTCTTGTAAATCTTCTGCAGGAGTTTTTCATTAAGGGATATGTAGTAGACCTTTGACATTAAAGATAGAAATGACTAGATGCTTTAGAGCAGTGGTTCTCAACCTGTGGGTCGCGACCCACAGGAACTGTAATAAAGGGCTGCGACATTAGGAAGGTTGAGAACCACCGCTTTGGAGAATCTTCCAATCCAAGAAATACTTATAGTATGAAATTCTTCCCCATAAGGTGGTTGTATGTGTAGACGCAGAGAGAACCTTAGAGTTCTGATGACACGAATGTTTCTTGCAGAAGCTATTGATTTTAGTAGATAGACTGCCTAGTGCTTTCAGGATTTGCCAAAATCCTTGACTAGTCTGCGTCTTGAAATGGGGCTGGCCATTCTGCCACAGTGCAGTGTTGAATCTTGTTCATGGAGTGGTTGGGTCATGGTGAGTTGTCATGAGCTGTTATAGACCAGTCAAGGATCCCGGCAAATCCTGAAAGCACTAGGCATTCTATCTACAAAAACTGATGTTTGCTATAAGATACAATCATTTTCGGAAGTAGTCTTTCCCCTTAATTATGGAGACTGCCCTTTACTTACTGATCATGGCCTGACAGTATTCCAAATGACTTGTGACAAACTTTTGGTCCATTTTTTTTTTCAAATGGCATCAAAAGAATAATTAACCAAAATAATAGGATACAGCAAGTGATTAGGAAGAATATTTGCAGACATGCCTCCTTTAAACAAAAAGATGCAAACTCCTAAAATGTCTGTATTTGAAGGTGACTTGATCAAAATATGTTTCATTACAAAAATCAATCACATTAAGCCAGCCACTGAGTCAAGGAACACGAGGCTTTCTGTTGTTGCTGTTGGGCAACTTTCTCTGAGGATGGCAAGTCTGAGGTGACAGGCAGCACCTCCTATTACAAAGTCAACCAGGCATGAAGCCTCCATAAAGTTCCAGGAGAAAATCAATGGAAAAACAGAATTTGGTTTTCCCAAATTCTAACATAGCTTTGTAAGAGCCTATCATCTGTTGGGTAAAGAGGAAGTGCACCTGTTTGAAACATATCAGGAAGCCATTTGACACAAACACATCTCCCTGGGGTCACCCTGAAATATATGTTGCCCTGTCACCGAAGCATTTGAACTTGAAGCAGAAATGACAGCAACAGACAGTGAAATGTGAGCAGTGGGCTCAAAGGCACACAGGTGCAGGCTATGTTTCCAAGCAGCCTTCCCCATGAAAGCCTCCTCAGCATTCTTCTGTACTCATGGGTGGCAGTCAGAGACCCTGCTCTGACAATTCCAACCTGGACCTCATCAGATACAGAAAGCTATGTTTGCTCCCTATAGGGACCACAGTGTCCAGGTATCAAGTATCCTCTTGATCAAAGCTTGGTAAGTTCTATCTGGCATATTCAACAGTGTTGAGACAAAGATAAGAAACCAAGAGAAAGAACATCCTCCTGAGAGATTACTCAGTCAGGAGTTCGACAATTATCTACTCCTTCCTCAGTTATTTCTACATTTCCTTACTGTAATCAGCCCACATTCTTTTGAGGGCAGATAAGGTCAAGTTCTAGAATTACAACTTAATCTTTGCAAGGATTAATCTGCCTTTGAAATGTCCGGGAAACACATCCAATAATGGGGAATCAGAAGCTGCACAAAAAACAGGAACTGAACCACAATGAATGGGATAATGATTTTTCCATCTTACTCAATAATTTGCAGTTTTTAATGCATTGTGACATCAACTAATTTAGTTGATACTCAAAATAATTCTAGAAGAGGAAGCTAACTCTTAGGTGTAAAAGATTGCCCAAGATCCAATTCGAAGATAAGAAAGGATGCCCACCAGGGTCTCCAGATTCCTACAGCCCACATAAAACCCACCCTAATACTACCATGCCTCCCACTGAGAGCATCTCTTTTCTTTCTGAGCAAAAAAATGGACCTAGTATTTGGATGTCTATATTCTTCTGAGATTTTCCATACCATTGCCACTGAGTTTGGACTATTTCCTTAATCAAAATGGAAGGTCCTGTCAAGTTTTGCTCTTTGAAGAAATATTTATATTGCCTTGCAGGGTTTGATAATTGAGTCATCGTAATGTCAAGAGGGAGGAAAGCTCAAGGAAGACAGTGTGAAAAGGAACACATGACTGTTGTTTGCTTCCTGAATTGGTTGTGTCCAAGGGCTCTGTCAAAAGAAATGGAGGGGGCTGGGTGTAGTGGCTCGTGCCTGTAATCCTAATACTCTGGAACGCTAAGGCAGGTGGATCACTTAAACTCAGGAGTTTGAGACCAGCCTGAGAAAGAGCAAGACCCCTTCTCTACTAAAAATAGAAAAACTAGCTAGGCATTTTGGTGAGTGTCTATCTATAGTCTCAACTACTTGGAAGGTTGAGGCAACAGAATCACTTGAGTCCAAGTTTGAGGTTGCTGTGAGCTATGATACTCCAGCGCTCTACCCAGGGCTCTACTCACCCCCCCAAGAAAGAAATAAAAATGAAGGAGGGTAAAGAGCTAATGATTTGGCAGAATCTCTCAAAAGCTTCTGTTCTGAATTTCTCAGCTTTGCCAGCTGTTGCGTGTGTATCTGAAATGTCCATAGAATCTTGCTGAGGGTTTTGTCTAATTTACGGTTCCCAACACCCTCTCACAGGCCTGTTTTCATGCTATTGTTTCCTAATTCGATGATCCTTTTTAACTGACATACCTAGAAACTTTGACCTCTCTGCCTCACTCCCCTCCCACATCTAGACAACTCAAAGGCAATCCTACACAGCGTGTATGAAATGTGTTACTTCTCCCCATTCCTTAGCCCGCACTCAATAGATCCAGGACCAAAGTGCTGCTTTAGAAATTCTAGCAGCTTCCTAACTCAGTTTGGCCAACCTCTCTCTATATACCTACGTATGAGACATGCTACGGCCACATACATCTTGCTCAAGGGACAACTACAATCACATCTTTCCCTTGCCAGAAGCATTTCCTGGCTCCTATTTACCTACTGTTGTAAGTGTGAGTCCCCAAGCTGGCCTCCAGTCTCTCCCACTGCTGTATCACAAGCATTATTTTCACCCTGCCCTCTATGCTCAGTCTCGCTTACTGAGTCTTCTGTGAGTATTCACTAGACTTTGTTTTCCTCTTTCCCATAGACGTGTTATTTTATTAAACAATATTCATACTTTAAAACCCTTTTAATATCACTACCTTCTTCACCTGTACAAGTTTCCCTCATACTACTCCTTCCTTTTAACTATTACAATCATTTTTTAATTAGTGATTTTATATATATATATATGTATTTTTCAATAATGAAGAATATATGTAATATATTAATATTATATGTATGTACTACTGAAGTGATAAAATGCACATCTTATGTATATTTGGGAAATATTTTTACAATCTATACATTTATAGAACTTGATCACTCACATCAAGATATAGAGCTCTATTACTCAGAAAGTGTCTTATGTCCCTTTCTAATTAATACCTGTCTCTAAATAAATACGATTCTGACATGATCATCATAGATGAGTTTTACCTACTCTTGAACATCATATGAATGAAATCAAGCAACATGTGTTCTCTTGTGTGTGAATTTTTTGTTTTGGAGATTCAATCAGATTATTGTGTATATATAGTTCTGAATTGCTAAAGTACTTTGTTGCCACATCTTATAGGAAATCTTGCCTGCCTTCTTTTATGTCCCATCCCTTTAAAATAACCTCTTTGGGATGAAGATCTCAACCAGTTTATTTTGCAGTCTCCCATAATACCCTGCACAGGGTCTTACTTATGCCTAATACATATTTGGATTCAATTGGGCAAATGATCAATTCCATTCTTGGCCCACTAGATGACTTCAGCGGGAAAGATCATATGAAAGAAGGACACTACTACATGACACGAGGACAGGTGTTTTAGGGCAAGGAGGGTTTATTTGGTATAATATAAAAGGAAAAACAAGTCAATATCTAAAGCACCTGATGATATTCTGTGAGAATTAATAGCAAAGGCCTAGTGCTTTGTGCAGTGAAATTCTGCATTTTGACATGCCTTAGTGCCTAGAATAGGTTACCATGCCCTGAATTCTGTGAATTTTATGACCACAAATTTTAAGCTGAAATGTCAAAAATTCTACTTGTTCTTAAATAATAATGGAGTGTAATGAAAGCTGAAGAATTCAAAATCTCAATGCCAGTCAAGCATATGCTTAGGAGGAAAATGTATTTCATTTGCCCTTTGAGTTTGTACATAAAGTGAATCTAAAGTGAATCTGAGAGATATTATTTATAGCAATAGCCATAACCTAGTACTTTAAACTTAGAAAGTCTTAGAGCTGGATGCCAATCTAATGGGACCTGGAAAACTATAAAAATCATAAAAATGCTATCAAGATTTCCACAGTGATGTTGTCTGCATTTATGGGTCGAATACAAATTGCTTTTGCTCCTAGCTGAAGCTAGATCTATGTAATGCAATGTCAAGACCTCTGACTTTCAACTAAACCATAATAATGGCCAGCATCAGATGTGTCTGCGTCTGACAACCCCTCTATTCAAAAATTACTCAGAAGGAGTCATAATTGTAGATCAATGGTTAAAGAGTAAAGTTTTAGAGCCTCTGGAATAGCAGAGAAGAAAGTTTTTGCTGCATTGCTCTGGCGATTACTGTCAAAACTATGGATGATCACGAATGATTAACAAACTGTGGGATATGTACACCATGGAGGACTTTTCAAAAATCAGCAAAGATGGGGACTTTATACCTTTTGTGGTTACCTGAATGGAGATGAAGCGCATTTTTCTTAGTAAAGTATGTCAAGAATGGGAAAAATGTATCCAATGTAATCAGCACTAATATGATACCAATATATAAACATATAAACAACTACAAGCCCACAAGAAAGAAAAACACAAGTATAGTCTAGTGAAGGGGAGGGGAGGGAGTGTGATTGGTGGGATCACACCTGATGAGCACAACGTGAGGGTGCTCAGCTCACCCCACTAGGTGAAGGGCTCAGCTACAACTTGAACTTTACCTCAGAAATGAAAACAATGGATCCTAAACATTTTTACCCTCATATGAATCTGAAGTTTAAAAAAACAAGAACGACAACAAAGAAAAAAAAAACTGGTTGAGTTGATCTAGACTGAATAATTTACTCAGACTTTCACTGACCAAATTGATTTATTAACTAAGATTCCACTAATGAATATTTGTAAATAAACAGTAAACCCAATTCCCTTCTACTGCTTCCTAATATTCTTTCAGATAGGAACTTTCTAGAACTTTTTACCTCTATGATAGTCCCTTCTGACCCTTTACCATTATAATAGTAAGTCATCTAGAATTCAATTATGAAACCAATTATCTGTTAGAACTAAAAGAAAAATTACTGACAGAAAGAAGAACTGAGAGTATTATTCAAAGAGTTCAAAGATGTCCTAGGTTGAACCCAAATTCATAATGAAACCATGAAACAATCAGAAGCACTTTAGAGCTGAATATAATTGTCTGATCTTGCTCTGGGGAAGGACTCTGTAGAGCAATGGTTCTCAACCCTGGCTGTACAACAGAATCACTTGGGAAATATTTGAAACTTTGGGGGCCCATGTAGGACACCAGACTAATCAAATCAGGGTATCTGGGGGAGGGGAGTATGGGGGTGGAGGAAGAGAGCAAATCCAAACAACAGTGATTTGCAAAGCTCCCAAGTGATGCCAATGAGCAACTAAGGCTGAAAATCATCACTTTCAACACAAAAGCAAAAGAAATAATAATAAAATAATGCCTAATTATTTGATTACGTAAAAACAAAAATTCTGATAAATATTTCATATAAAAACAGGAAAAATATTGGAAACACTTATAAAAGACAAGGTGTTAATGTCTGAAATACAGAAATAATCCTTATAAATTTCTAAGAAAAACACGTTTTACTTTTTTTTTAAATTGTTTACTCTCTCCCACCATTTTACTTTGAAATCAAGATGAGGAAAAATATCATTTAAAAAAACAACATTTTCTGGACAGTTCAGTGAGTATGTGCCTTATCACCACCTTCTACTTTTCTGCATCCAATAGTTCTTATAATATAAATCTACAAACCCCAACAGCCATATCTAGGGAACTGTTAACCAGGAACCTCACCTTTCCAGGGCCAGTTTTTCAGACTTTCATGCACATAAGAATAACCTAGGGATCTTGTTAAATATACATTTGAGCCAAAGAGTCTACATTCCTGGTAAATTTCTACGAAGTACTGATACAACTGATCTTGGGACCACATTTTGTGTAGCAAGCAAGCACTAAGTCAACTTTCAAAACTGGTAGAGTGTCAGAGCTTATTTGTACCTTCTGTTTCCCTAAGGATCTCAAAAAATGGCAGAGAGAGGTGAGGACATAACTTGGGTGTATGCATCTGTTCATTCTCATAGATAAGAGTAAATATTTCAGCTATTCTCAATCACATGCAAACAAATGGCATATTTAGATGCCAAATCTGATGTTTGGAGTAGTTGTATATTTCAATGATGGATTATCTTAAAAATGAAATCCTTGAGTTGCTTTTGCAAAAGAAGACATTTAGTCAAGTAAATCCGAATATTTGATGTTTGCCAGGGAAGAAATAAGGTTGTACTTATTGTATTAACCACGTGGACTCTGAATAAAACCATGCTTACCAATGTAAGTGAAATACTGAAGTACTTTGGGGGTGATCGAGGCCCATTGCTCAGTCTCACTGGATTCGTTAATTGAAGAGATCAACTGAGTAACTGGGAATTAACTGGAACGTTGATCCTTGCAGCCAACCATAATGCACATTGCAAGGTAAGCATTCAATGAGTGTTTGATGAATGAATGAGAAAAAATCTCATGATGCCCAAGTGGCAGAGTGAAGGCAGTGTCACCAACCTCAGTGAACAAACCTCAGGTCTCCAAAAGTTACATCACCCAGGGGCAGAGAGTATAGAACTCAGTAAGTACCCAAATACTTGATTCAAGACAGAGAGACAGAAATTTATAATCCTTATAAATTTCTAAAATAAACACCATTTACTTTTTAAAAAAAAATTGTTTATGCTCTCCCACCATTTTACTTTGAAATCAAGATGAAGGAAAATATCATTTAAAAATCAACATTTTCTGGAGAGAGCTCCAGGTCTCCAGACTCCTTAGGATAGCCCTTCTTGCATTTTATCAGACACTAGAGTTCTAATCACATCACATCATGGGTGATCAAAATGCAGATCCCTGAATCCTATACTTGGGATTTCAGGATCCAAATCAGATTATTCCATTTAAGAGCTACTGCCACAGACACAGAAACAGAAATGGCTACCAGAGCTCTGGCTTCAAATTCTTATCCTTCCTGAGAACTGCTTACAAGCTCCAGCTTCCACACGGACCAAGCAGGGAGCTTACCACAAAAAACAGGGCAGTAACAGGTGATAGGCACAACGGGACTCTGGTAAACTGAAATAGTTCTGTCCTGTTTTCAGAGAGTCATCCCTACTTGTCTCTTAGAGAAGTTGGAAATCCAGAGTTTAACATGAAAATTTCGGATGTGTATGTATTAATTATTCATTCACTGATTTTGTAGATCAGAAGCTGTTCACTGAAGCTACCAAATTATGTACTCTATCTTAAAACCTTCCTTTTAATATTTTTTTTTCTTTTTAAGTGTCAAATAAGACCCCTGACACCTACCATGCAGTATTGTACAGCAGGGGTCAGAGACATTGTAAGTGAGAAGCACTTTATAAATCATAAAGCATCAAAGTAAGAGGTTATTAGCATCGTTATCATCATCCACATCATTGTACTGCAGTGCCTAAGTGTTTTACATGTTGAGGAGGAGAGAAAGAAGGATATTTAAGTCCATTTATCTACTGACAGTAGAAACAGTCTCTCCCTTCCCTTGTCGTCCCTTTTCTATGTGAGAAGTGAATCAAGGGTCATGTAAAGGGCTGAGCTATTCCATGGTTTTGCTGTTCTACACTTGGTCTTGAAGAGAACATTGTCAGATTGTATGTATTGATATACACTCAATTATGACCCTTGGCATGGTTCTAAATTAGAGTTAAGCATGTTTGATGTCCAAGATGCCAAAAGAACACAGAAAAGAGTTGAGCTGAAGCTACAGACATGTATGAATAGATTCCTATGACTACACACCTCCTGAATATAATTTGCAGAAACTGTTAGTTTTACTAGCAGAGATCTAATTCCTCTGTCATCTCCTGGTTGTCATGTGATGTTCATTATGGCAGAAAATAACATGATTTTTCTTTATCCTTTCTGTCAACTTATCTAAATAATTCAATTCCCTTCCAGACAAGTCCTCAGAACATTAAAAAATGTAGAAACTGAGGAACAATTCTTTATTCCTAAATCTTTATTATTTCTCACATGCTGAATACTGATCTCTCACTTCACAAGGCCCATGTTTTCTGGAAAACTAACCCCAAGATTTAATGACCAACATATTAATAATCTGCAATTTATTTTGTTGAGTTACAAGGAAAATTCTTTCTTTCTCCCGAGGGAATCTGTACTGGCTTCACTCTTCTGTGTGGCTCAGGTTCAACGTGTAGAATTCCTGATGGTTCTGGCTGAGCAGCACCACCATCAGTCTCTCGCCCACCTGTCCAGTCAGCCTCCCAGGGCTGCTGCCCTCCTTGCTTTGTTCTCACCAGGAGCACCTTTCTGCAGATGCCCTTTGTAGCTTGTGGATTCAACATGGAACTTAGTTGGTAGGGAAGGATTCACATCCCTAACACAATTTCAGGCTCACCAGTATACCATTGGATAGGAGGAATAACTCAAGAACCACTGACTATGTCCCTATACCTCCCAGCTTCCTAAACTAAGATAGATCAAAGAGATTATGGAAATCAAGCTCTAGAGAAATTGAATTCCCTCCTTCCTACCTCTAGACCCATGAAACCCAGCTGGCAGGCCAACCACTACAGGACACAGAGTTACAAAACAGGAAATCTTAACTGAGGTTCCGTGTGCTACTGAGAGGGGGCGTTGAAAACCAGCTTTTGTGGACCTATTCTCACCTGGGCTCTCAGCCTTTGCATTTGGCCTCTGGAGGTGGTAATCTTCCCCAATCTGACTCAATTTCCCTTTCCTTGTCCAAAGTTTCCTGGGATTTAGTGAGGCAGAATTTATCATATTCAGTTCTTACATAAATTAGCTATTTTATCTTGTCGTTGCCTGGGAAGCATCTGGTTGGTTGTTTTCAAATCAGAAGGTCCTTTTTGCTCAGCCTTTATCAACATGTTTGAAGATCTATCAGAATATTGCATCTCTTTCTTTTGCTTTCTCTCTTGCTTTTGAACTTGAACAAGCAGCTTCCCAACCTAATGCAAGAAGAAAAGTCTTCTATGGATGCAGCGTTCATGCACCGTAACTGTCACACTGGTTGTTTTTTCCCTTCTTCAAATATGTTTGCTTGGATAGACCACAGTCAATTTCTAAGTCATCACGGGGCAGTTAGACCTGTCAGAGCCAATATCCAGCTTCTTGATGGGCCCTGTTACTGTCATGCAGTACACGTGGGTCCAAAGACATGATTGTAAATTTTGTCAGCAGTATTTTCTTGGTTTCCCTTGGCCAAAAAAAAAAAAAGAAAATCCACAAGCCACATATGCTTAATGATGATTTGGTGGTGGCAGAGGACGGATATGTGTGTACATGTACATATTAGAAGTCAGTAAGTAGAGTTAGAATCTTTGATGATAATGAATGGTTCTGGATTACAAATTCTTTTCTGGTCAAAAAAAGACTCTTTCCTAGTCTAAAAGCAGTAATTCCACAGCTGGACTGTTTAATTAATCAGGTTGGCATTTCCTCTGGGAGTCATGGAAGTCCGTATTCTGAGGTCGTTTTTAATGGCTGAGGCAGAAAAAGGGTCTGTGTCCCAAGGCTACATTACCAGGGTACATTTGCAGAGCAGAGCTGGGTTGAGGGCAGAGTGCCATCTGTGTGCATGCTCCCTTGGTCCCGATGCTTCCTTGCATTTCGTCTTTTTGTCTTATAGTTATTGTGCTCAGTAAACGTTTGCTAAATGATTAATGGATAATTGCACAGATGGAATGAATGAAGAACCCAGGTGGGTCTGATGGGGTGGGTGTGAACCCTTGTCCCATCAAAAGCAGCCTGGAAAGCTACTCCTTCGCTTCCAAGTCGAGAAAGGTCACAGTCTGACTATGACTTCCTTCCTGAACAACTTCAAACTGCTCACCCCACCCCTTGCTCTTAGGAAGAGTGTGGGCAGACACTTCCCTTTTCTCCCTTCCTTCCCACTTCTCAGAGAGCAATTTTCTTTTCCCTTTAGTCTGTCTGCCTTGTCCATTACCATAACACACCCACCTGAGCCTGCTTGAGTAACTAACTCAACCAGGAAACAGCCTGAATTTCTGGAGAAATTAACTATTGGGAGGCCGGTGAGCTGGGATACAGCAGGCAAAAGGAAGGCAACAGAAAAGGCTGGGTCAGATCCTACAGAAGAAGTGTCCACCACACTGAGGAGTTTGGAATTTAATGCAAATACAACAGAAAGCCAAGGGAGGCTTTAAAGCATGGGGGTTACATAATTTCATTTAAAGTAAACTTTTCCCCATAAATCACTTTCTCTGGATTATATAAGGGTCAGGAGTGATAACTGAGGCCACTTACATGTCTTCAAGGTGACAAATGATGGTAGTAGCTGAGACAGAGTTAAGAGAGGTGGATTTGAAATCAATAAACAACAGTTATGCTGTGTCTGGGTGGGGAGTGGTATAAAGCATGGACGGGCTTGCTTGATCTTATTTCCTAAAGAGATAGGGGAGACCTAGTGAGGAATGGGTTTGGGGGTAGCAGGAAAGAAGACACATCAGAACTACCCAGGTCTACTAGGATGTTACTCATTTCCATTATTAATATTATCTGTACTGGTTTTTTGTTTCGTTTTGAGCCCTACAAATAGAGTATTTCAGCGAGAGAAGAGTCATTTAGCCTTTGAAGCTCCCTAGGCCTAACCTTCCTTTTCTAACAATGCCCCATTTACTCATAGCCAAATTTGAAAGAAACTAGAGCACAACTTCTCTGTGGGGCAGAGACCTCCAGAACAATGCCTGATCTTTCTCTCTCCTTTAAGTGTAAGAGTTTTGGGAACTCCCAAAGGGGGTTCTAAGAAAGATATGAGCAACTCTCCTAACTTCTTTCTCTTAATGTGGCTATGATTTAATGTTATCTATGTATTGATCTCATTTCTGATGTTCATAATAGGAAGAATAGATGGGGCAGGGGGAGACCTTGGACAGAGGAGAGCAAGACTTGCAGATCTGGAACACGGGCAGGATGAAGAAGAGGCCAGTTCTCCCTAATATCAGGGGCAGAGAGGTGAATTTTGTGAAAATATCAAAAGGTCTACAGACTCAGCTCAGCCAAACTTTATATAAGGCTGCTGTCTTTCAAAGTGACGGCCTTAAATAAGACTACAAAAATAAATCTCTGAGGACTTGGTGAAAGCCAGAATTGGCAATAGTCTCTTTGTCTTCACAAGTGGATTTAATCAAGGAACGTTTGCTAATAATACTCAGGCCAGCATCTTGTTTGGTTAATGGAACAAACCCAAGGCAGCATTTGTCTGTTTCGCAGACCACTTGCCATTGTATGTCTGTCTGAGAGTGCCAAGTTCACCCTGCAAGAAAAAAATGATCGCCTTGGATAAAATTAAGGTTTTCTTTAAAGTACTGTGTGTTTTGTTGGCCGGGGTGGTAAAATAAACGTGTTAGCTAAAGTTTTCAAAAAAAGATGTATTTCTTGCCTTCTTGTTGATAGTGACTGTTTTTGTGTTTTGCAAAGTGGCTCAAGGTGACAGAGATAGGAATGAAGTGCACAGCTGGTGTTCCAGTATCAAACGCACTTCTTTGCTTACTTGTGTGACTTCACTATTTTTACACCATCACACTGTTAACAAAATCAGTTTGTCTTTTGAGAAGGCATTTGATGTTTAGGTATAAAATGATTTTTGGCTGAACGCTATCGTTTATCATTCTCTGCCCCCAAACTATCCCTAATCACACAATATGGCCTATGTAATTTTCCACACACATTTATTCCTACTACTGGTTTGAAAAGGGGGGAGAGGGAGTGAGGGGTGAGACACTTAACAAGGAGAGATGTTCCAAGCCAGTGTGAATTCTATAATAATTGTTAATTTCATGCTGGTGATAATAGATTGTTATTTTTATAATAATTACAGCACATCATTATCTAGGCTTCAAAAGGAAAATTTGAGGACTTAATTATAGGGTGAGCTATTTGTTTTTATGTCTTTCCTACATTATTTGTACTTGAATGCTTGTTTCTAGATATCCAGCTTATTCAGCAAAGGGAAGAAGCCTTTTATCTTACAAAAGGAAATATGGTCATTTAAAAAATGACTTAATGATGTTTTGAGGCCAATGCCATTAAGTAGCATTAGCATTTCTTAAGACCTTGCTTGCTATAAGCCCATGAGCTATGGAGGAAGACTCTCCCAAATATAAATCCTGGCTCTGCAACTCCCCGGCTTTATAAACTAGAAAAAGAATATAACTGCTCCAGGCTTCCCTTCCTTGTCTGAACCCTGGGGATAACAATGGTGTCTGTCTGATCATCTCTTATGCTGTGCAGAGACTCAGCAAGATGCTGAGCACAGAGCTTACTACTAATTACTATCGCCAGAAAGATGGCAATTCATGTTAAGCCAAGTGAAGTTTCCAAATAATCGCGCTGGCAGAAAAAGTACCACTTTTACCTTGTAGAAGGAATTCTGTTACCTGTTGAGGGCCTGGCCCTAATAACAGTTTCAGATGTGTGAAATTATTGATGAAAGTAGTACTGTCTGTGAAGTGTGGCCTTCACTTCTATCTGCAAAGGACAAGCACAGGTCATTTTCTAGGAGTTAACTGAAAACATAAGATTCATTCTTATTAAAAAGGGGAGGTAGAAGGAGATAGACAGAGGGTGCCTAAAACATAGCTAGGGAATTAATGAAAATCCAGACACACCGTCTCCTGGTCCCACCCCCAAATACCGAGTCTGGTTGTAATTCTTATTCTTTGCAAGAAAATTTGGGGGAAAGAAGGCAGCTTCTTTTTTATTCAACACCTGAGGCTTAAATAGCACAGAGAGTGTGTATAGTTTAAGTCTGCTCCTGATAAATGACAGGAGTCTGCAGATCAGCGATCCAAAGGGTTTCTTGGTCCCTTCCCCAGTTTAGCTTCACCCTCTGACTGAGGAACCGAGTCATAGACCTGAGTCACGGACCCTACACTGGGAGAAGAATGAAAGCAACAGCTCCCTGGTGGGAGTGAAGGGGTGGCTTCTGGTCCTCAGGCGAGCGGGTGGTGATTTTACTTCCAAATGCATTGGAGAAGCTTCACCCTTCAACACTCATTGGAGTTGTCTGTGAACTGTCAATTCATTTGTTTGCAGTACCAGCCTCTCTCCTGTTGCAGAGATGAGAGAATAAGATGATTATTTATAGTCTCCTTAATGCCTGTGTTGCTAGACTGGAGAGGTGAATTTCTAGAACTCAGGTGAACTGGCAAAGCTGCTGCTGTGTAATTGAAGAGGCTGATGGCAGGAAACGCAGGGAGGGGAGACTATTTACATACATCTCATTAGACCACCTCAGCAAAGAATCCTCAGTCTTGGCTCAGTGAAAAACATTGCTGTTCAATTTCACAGAGGAAATTTCTACCAAATTTCAACATCTGTTCCAAACAGGGGCTCACCTCCAGCTTGCTGTGTTTTGCTCTCCAGCTTGCTGTGATTGAGAATATGCTGCACTGTGGGATTTTGAGATAAGAGAGTCCCACCCACATTTTGCAGAAGAAACAACAATTCTGAGACAGGAGGGGGTTTTGTAGGATGTGGTCCCCATGGCGAACTCATAGCAAAAGCACCAGTGTTCAGGAGGAGGAGTGGAGGGGATTCCGCCCTTTCTGTAGCCGTGTACACCTGCAGGGCATACAGCCCAACAGGCTGGCCTCTGCCCAAGTTTGGAAAAAACTTGAATATCATGCCTACCTTCTCCATTTGGAATTACACAAATTTTTAAAGAGGACGTTTTGATAAAACTTTTGGGAGAAAAAATAGAACATCAGCTCCGGAAGAGCAGTGCATTTATCTGAGCAAGTGGGGGAGGGGGTCTAAAGTGAGGATATCAACTCATGGACATTCCTGAATGTCAAGGGAAGGAGTGCTTTGCCTCAAAAGACTGGAGAGTTAGTCCTTCAAACCGGTACAAGTTGGAGAGTGAAAGGAGAAACCAGAAACAGTCAAGCAAAGATACAGTTATAAACATGACCTTCCCCAGCAAAGAGGGACATGTGGTCATTCCACTTACGTCCCCTCTATCCAATTGCTCAGACCAAGGATAGCGCCATGGAGAAGGGATTGGAAATGCATGCAGGTGCTGAGAAGGAAGGGGAATGCCATTCTGGGCAGGGTTAGCACAGCAGCCGGTGAACGGTTTTCTGTTCTGTAAATGAATTGATTGACTTGCAAAAGGGCTTGTGGGCAAGACGTGTGTTTCCAACCAGCTGTACCCCTTCCTAGTGCTGCACATCTGTGGCAAACTTTTCACCTTTCTCTCGGCCTCAGTTTCCGCATTTGCCAAGTGAGGAGAACAGACGCTATTGCCTTCACAAGGCAGTCGCTTGCCAGAATGTTCAGTGGCACCCCTCGATGGCGCTCCGCCCAGCCTGCACTACGCTTTGTGTGGCTCGTTTGCAGGGATACGTTTTAATGAAGAATAAAGTTGCCTGAATCTCCCCGTGTGTCATATCAGTAAAAATAGTCAAAGCCATCCAATGAGCCTTACAGAAATTATAAGGTGACAAAAAAGGACAAATCATTAAGAATTAGGTTATTTTGGGGTGGTGCCTGTGGCTCAAGGAGTAGGGTGCTGGCCCCATGTACCAGAGGTGGTGGGTTCAAACCCAGCCCCAGCCAAAAACTGCAAAAAAAAAAGAATTAGATTTTTATTTTTTTATTGTTTTTTTGAGACCACATTATGTCACCTCATTTTTATTGAGTCTTTTCTGTGAGGCAAAAACTGGGCTCAGTATGGAGCATTTGGGATCCTATTCCATCTCAACATGGAACGATGGGGTTCCTCACACACATCAGACGTATTTCTGATCCAGGGCTCCTGTTGCACTGTAAGTACTATCTAGAACATACCTCCATCTACCCACCTGGCCAACGATCGCATGTCTACATTATGCTCTAACCTCCCCTTTGCAATGAGCTCCTACCTGCATAGAATAATGCAAACCACGCTTTGTGTGCCACTGTCTCCTTAGCCTGCTTTCCTTCCTCTTTTCCATAGCACTTAACATTTTTAAAAATTTTAGCTATGTGTGTGTGTGTGATGTATAATGTTTATTTGTGCTTTACATCTGACTCCCCCACTTTATCCTACCTCATATATATGAAAATGCCTCTAGGATAGGTACTCAATATATGACAGCATTTATGAATATTTGACTATTTTTTAAAGGCTCTCTGCCAGTCTTCCGAAAAGATGTGATTCTGACTTACAGATCTGACTTACAGATGCTGTGTTCAAAGTGTAGTTCAAGTTCAGAGACTTCTGAAATACCACAATATAACTGATCTGAGGACCGAAGGATTCCTCTAAGGAAGATCTATTTCTGAGAGTCACGTACACTCTTACCTAGCAATTTAGGCTGCTTCAAAGTCCTGTCCCCAAACCAGTTCTGCCCTTAACCCCCGGCCATCAAGTCTTCCCATGGCCAAAGCATGTAAACAGATTAAAATGCTCACCTTTTATGGCTGGCTAGTCTCATCAAACCAAGGGTTTTAAGTCCACAAGCTAAAATTCCTGAAACAGCAAGATGTAAAACAAGATGAGTGTGGAATATTAAGTAGACCTGGCATGTTCCAAAGACAGACATTCAAATTTAAACTTAAAGAATGCATCGGGCACGTCAGACTCACCTGAGAACAGGGCTCTGACAAACCTGACTTCTTTTGAGCCTCATCTTGATTCTGCGGAGCAGCTGAGAGAGTATAGTTATAGGGGATCGTTGTAGAAAAGAATGGCAAGTGACTCCCCTAAAAGATGGGGTCTGGACTCTGAGATCAATACTGCCTCCAAGTACTGCTGGCTCCCGACTGCTCCCCGCCCCTTCCTTAGGCCAGATTGATGGGACACGTGACGGTGTTTCTGTCCTCTCTCATTCTCTGCCAGAAGACTCGGATCCAGGCCCTAATGCTCAAGGCTAAGAACCGTCCTACCCTAAGTTCCCCTTCTAACTCTCTCTCCATTTCCTCCATGTTTCCTAATTTCTGGCCTCTTTCTCTGAGCTCATTATAGTTTTATGGGTAAGCTCCTTAAAAACATCTTTGAAAATGACCTTTGCACAAGTAGAGAGGATTCATAAATAAGTTGCAAGGTAATTAATACTGGGAAAATAGCACAGAACCCGGATTTGAGTTTGTCCTTTCCACAAACTTGCCTACTCAACATAATAATGACAAAGCACAGTGTAACTAGCCTCATCTATCACTCCTGCATCTGGTAGGCGACATCTTTAGCCCTTGTGCTCGCTCTATAATTAAAGCATCACTAACTCCAATCACTATTTCTACCTTACTTTGTCTTCTACCTATGAATGAATGGCCCTCAAAACTTTCCTTAAATTAGGACAATATCAAAAAGAGGGAAACGGATGCTGTCTGTCCTGGTTTAGTTGCTATGGGGGCACTGTTTCATTAAGAACACTTCCGTTTTTCACTTCTAATTTGGCTTATTTCCAATCCAGTCAGGAGGCTCAGACATGGACTTTGGAATGGGGAAGGCCTGGGTTTGAAGTTCAGCTTCTCCACTAACCAGTGCTGTGAACTTGGTTTTACCTTTTGAATCTATGGGTCTTATGTAAGGAAATGGGCATCACCTAAGATGATAATTGTGGGATTGAAGTGAGCTACATTGTACAAAGCACAGGCCTGGCTCAGGGAAAGTGCTTAAACATAGCAGCTGTGAGTTATTGTTCTTAGGAAGTAATATCCACAGCGTCACTCCCAATTCTGTGCTGGAAATTAATCCCGAGGGTTCCCCACATTTATGTGTTTTTTTGTGGTCAGCTGTATACAGTGTTGAGTGACTAGAAATTGACCCCCTTTTCACACCTTTCTCTGTCCCGTTTCCTCTTACAGAGTAATGGGAAGTCCATGTACTTCTCTGCGGACCCTCCTGACAATAACTTTAGTTGTCTCTAGTTCTGCCAATTGATCCTTCTGAACAAAAGAGCTGGGCTAATGGCAAGCTCAGCTCACACCTGGTTGCAACCCTCCAACCTCAGGGACATTCGTAGTAGATTAGTTCAAAGACAAGTAGAAAAACAGGCAAATTAATGCAAAAATATCACACACACTCCCCAAATGGGTTTGCTTTGCCTGGTTCAGAAGTATAGCCAAATTTGAGGCAAAACGAAAAAAATCTTTTTGTAAAACCCCCAAAGCTTGGAAGACCAGGCCTATTCGTTCAGCTTCTCTAATGAATCACCCCTGTATTTGCTGAAAGTTTTTTTCCAAAGCCTCCAAAGAGTAAATTTCTTAGACCCAGAGCTTCAGCATAGCCTGTTAAGCCCAAGCTGTGTTAGCTTCCTCCCCTTGTGAACTCTTAAAGCCTTGGCCTTCTGCAGACTTAATTGGTTCATCTCTTTTCTCTGTAATCCTTGCAGAGGAGCATGGGCTGAAGGTGGAAAGCAAGCTGCAACAGCTGAGAGAGAGTGATCATAGTTTTCCCCTAAATAATAATAATAGTAATAATAATAACTGTTACTATTTCTTGACCATTTTTTGAAATTCCAAGTGCTGTACTTGGCCTGCATTCTGTGTAACTTCAATTAGTTCAGTTATTTCACAACTGACAATTTTACGAGGGTTATCTTCACAACCATTTTGTAATGAGGGAACTAAGGCTTAGGGAAATTAAATCACTCTGCTATGGTCCATTAGCAGTAGAGTGGGAAAACAGAGTACAAAAATCAGGGCACAGTCGATGGAAATCAGAGGGTTGACTGAAGAGAAGTGGCTGTCTCTCTTTAATGGATGCTCCTGAGGATGACTGTCCTGACCCAAAGGACATGGCCTTCAGGGTGTTCTACCTGTGTGTTTACCTACAGGGTAGGTTCCTTGTAGATTGCAGAAAGGCCTGAGTAACAGATACAGATTATTCCAAGTTTTTTCATGGACTATCAAAGTCAGAAGAAACCTGAGAACATCCAGGCTGGCTTCTTTCAAAACATAATTCAAGAACCACCAGTCACGAAATGATTAAAAATGCAAAAATTCCAATCTCCTGCTAGACCCCTGAACTAAAAAGGAGGCTAGTAGGCAAATTTTCAATTGCATTTTAGCTACTGAACCTATCCTCTGTGCGTGCTAGAGTTAAGAACCATCATTGTGGACCAACGTTTTCATATAGCAAATAGGAAACTGAGGGCTAGGAAGAAAAAAAAAAAAAAACATGTCACCCAGCATCCCCTATCGGTGGGAATCAGAAACTCCCTCCAAGGTTGCATTCAATAAATATGCTTAAATTGTTTCTGTGATGACTATAGGCAAGTGGTAATAATAGGCCTGGTGACATTAGAGTTGTCCCTCTTTATCCATGGTAGATACATTCCAAGATTCCCAGTGGATCCTGGAAACCAGAACTGATGCCCAACCTTATATATACTATGTGCACTGTGTATTTTTCTATATAGACATGCCTATTATAAAATTTAATGTATAAAATAGGAACAATAAGAGATTAAAAATAATAATATAACAATTATGACAATATACCAATATCTTTTTTCGTATGATTTGGGGTCATTACTAAGTAAAATAAGGGTTTCTTAAACACAAGCACTGCACTACCGCAACAATCCAGCTGATCACATAGACAGGAACAACAGGCTGGTAACACCGACAGCATGGATACACTGGACCAAGGGACGATTCACGTGCCTGGTGGGATGGAGTGGGACGGTGTGAGATTTCATCATGCTGCCCAGAACAGTGCACAACTTAAAACATATGAATTGTTTATTTCTGGAATTTTCCATTTAATATTCTCAGGCTGAGGTTGACTGCAGGTAACTGAAACTGCAAAAAACAAAAACTATAGATAAGGAGGGGACTCCCATCTGTGCAACAGTTGGTACCTCCAGGTTTCCTACACTGTATTGGCCACTGAGAAAGCTGAGTCTAACTCAAGCTTCAAAGTGACCAACTCTTAATCCAAGGACAAAATAGAGCTGATGGCTCTATTCCTTTGGACAGCTGGAAGTAGAATCTGGGCAGGACTAGAGGGATAAAATCCATCTCAGAAAGGCAAATTAAAACCATAAAACTTAATTACTTCTGCAAAGACCCTCTTTCTAATAAGATCACTTTCAAAGATTCAAAGTGCGGGAGCACTATTTAATCCACGGTACTGGCTGACCTCCAGTGGCGTCGCGGTTAGTGAACTCACATTTATTCCTCGGGGACATTGCTGTAAGGGTACCAAGCTCAGTGACTGGGATTTGGGGTGAGAGTCCTCTCTTCTCAGTCGCCCGCTGCAGGTTTGCCGATCTTCGTGGCTGTTTAGGCACTGAGGATTTCTAACAAGAAAGAAACTGTGGATGATTTTTTTTGCTTCTCCAAAGAACCACTGGGATTCTAACTGGAGAAATGACTTCCCACCCTGAATAGAAATCTGTTCATCCAGGCCATTTTCAGAAATTTTAGACATGCAAAAGTACAAAAATAATGCATCAGCTTTTTTCATCCGTAGATCTGGATCTTACCACTTACATGCTGTGTGATCACGTCCGGGTGATACAAAGAACCTTGGCCTACCTACGGGCAATATGAGAATGATGTCAGATGGCTAAAAGTAATAATACATGTAAAAGCGCCTGGCACTGTGCTTGGCATATGACAGCAACTTGAAGAGCCATCATTTGGTGGCTTTCTACTGCGGGCATTCATGTGTCTTCACGTTACATATTGTTTTTGTCCTATTCATAAATTAAAACCTATGCGTTTGTAATTAAATGTGCATTCCCTAGAACATACAAAATGACATGCACAAAGTATGTGGGGACAGACAGAGAAAAGCAGGCAGTGTTTTTTGTACCTCATGGCACAGAGGTTAAATGCTATCTCTGCAAACATGAGCATTCATTTGTACCTGAGTCAAACGACTAGATGCCTCCACTTTAAAGTGTAAATTACCACCTATCTCTGGAATGTCATTAGGCTTTAAAAAAAGTGGCCAAGCGGAGGCACAGGCACGGTGCCAATGTATACACCCCTAATATGAAGCACATTTTTATCTTTCAAGCGAAGGCTACAATCCACTAATTGCACAATAAGATGGGGAAAGGGGTGAGGGAGGGAAGGGGAACGAGAGGGTGGGGGGGGAGATGATAAAGGGTGAGATCACACTTGTGGTGCATATTTGAAGGGTCAGGAGAAAACTTCTAAATACGGATCAAAATTGTTTTCACATAGTAAATGAGAAAATCTCATGAATGTTATATTAATCAGGTTGATAAAAATATCTCCAATTGTATGTGAAGCCCACACACTGTACTCCTTGACTGAATTATTGTACACAGCTATGACTCAATAAAATTACACACACACACACAAAAAAAGAAAGTGCCAGTGTCTGT
>CAUYRH010040155.1:0-10405 GCA_963574655.1 Perodicticus potto | reverse complement strand
ATCTTATTTTATAACAGTGAAATTGCTTTCTCTGTTGTCTTGTGATTTTTTTTGAGGTGAAATTTAAGTTTTTGTGTGAGTAGTACTATTATACCTATCTTGAGTGTCTTGCTTGTACTATATCACATCATACCTTTGTTTAATTCTATATGCAGATTTTCAACAGCATTTTTTTTTCTTTTTGAGACAGAGCCTCACCATGTCACCCTCAGTGGAATGCTGTGGTGTAACAGCTCACAGCAACCTCAAACTCTTGGGCTTAGGCGATTCTCTTGCCTCAGCCTCCCAAGTAGCTGGGACTACAGGCACCTGCTACAACGCCCGGTTATTTTTTTGTTGCAATTCTCATTGCTGTAGCAGGCCCAGACTGGGCTCGAACCCACCACCCTCGGTGCTTGTGGCTGGAGCCGTAACCGCTGTGCTATGGGTGCTGAGCCAATTCAACTGCATTTTTTACTGTCTGCAACTCCTTTGTTGTTTAGGGTCTACCAGAATTTGTTTATATTGAATACATGTGGAAATTATATTTTTTAATATATGAGGTTAAAGAAAATATACTGTTAATTTCATGTGTTCTTTTACTATTTTTTCTAATGTAAGTTTTCAAAATAATCCATGACTTGAATTTGTAACTCGCATTCTATTTGACTGGACAGCATTAATCTAGAAGGAGTCATTGCTCCACATCCCTGGGTCTGCCTCACTTTAGAGTCTGGTGAGATTCTCTTCATCCTTCCAGACCTGCTGCTAATCTCTCTCCCCGCCTTGCTTGCTTTTTGCCACAAGCAGACAGAGTTATCCATTCCTCCTAGTCTTTCCTGACGCCTGTACCCGTGAGTTGAGCCGACTTCCACATCCTCCGGCACCTAATGGGCAATGAAGGAGGTGGATTTTCCTCCTTGGTCTCCTCAGAGCATTCCGTTCATCTTTCCGCTTCAGCACTGCACTCATTGGTTTCGAGTTAGAGATTTATAGCTCTTTCTTCCTACTCTGTTGTGAACTAGTTGACGGTCTGTACAGTTTCTAATTTACCTCTCATTTCAGTGACCAGGCTACCATCTCACAGAAATCGGGTGCTCATCAAGTATTGCAGAGACACAGACATCATTCTCAGGCTGTTTCCTGCTGGCAGTTGCGGGCAGCAGTCCCATTCCATGACTTCCAGTTTCCTGATGAGATTTCACCCATGGCTGTTCCTTCCCTGCCTTGTAACCAGACCCTCACTGTAAATATTTGGATGACTCCTCTGTCTGTGGTATAACCTGCTAAACTGGAGCACAGCAGGTATGTCAGCAGCTGCTGTGTGTGGCCTGGGTGGTGGGTGTCACTGAGAAATGGGTGAGCTTTGTTGAGGGACAGCAGGCTGTATGGCCAGTGTGTCGAGAGCAGTAATGTGCTGCCTCCTGCCTCGGTTGCAGGGGATTTTTCTGATCTGCCTTGTGGTGGGCATCCTTCCAACTTTATGGGTGATGCTTCCATGTCATTTATGGTGAGTAAATGATGCACAGAAAGCAGAATGGGTAGACTCGTGGCAGATGTGGGTTTCCTAGCAACATCATTAGTTACGCTGGACCACCATTCAGTCAGCTTTGCCTCCTGTGGCCTGATACCATGGTGACACCACACTCTCTCTGGCCACTCCATAAACCTCACACTTATGGTTCTCTGTCTTTAGAGGAACTGGGGAGAAAGATCACTTAGGAGTGTGCTGCTAAGATGCTAAAATCGATGATAACTTTCTGCTTTCTTTCTTTTTCCCCCGAGGCTTTTGACTGTGTACTTTGCATGATTCATTTCCTGGGGATGGGCAGCCTTGTAACCTTTGTGTCTGATAAATGTAAAATCTTTGCTGAAGCATCTCCCATCTCTCTAATCATGATGACTAAGAGTAAAAATTTATTTACAGTGATTTACAAAAACGACATAGTATTTATTTGACTTAGGTGACACCCGTTTTTAAGGGACCAATGTCCCCATCAGATTCCTTCTACTTCTGAGGCTGTGCTGAGAAGCTATGCTTCTGGCTCCTCTCCAGTCTTGGCTCTGAAGCTCTCACACTGGAGACCAATGCTCTGTCCTTTTGGTTCCAGAGCTCCCACCAGGCCCAGGAAACTATCCCCCAAATTCCAACCCCACACCTGGACTCTAAGAACCAGCCCTGAGCCTTCACCACTGCCAAAAATCTAGCAGAATTGTTGCAAGGTCTAACACCCTGCCAGGGACCCCACACCCTTGAGTCGCCAATACACCAAGACTTGGTTCAAGCAAACACCCACAGCCCAGGAACCCATAACAACTGCCTAGATAGCCTCACCCAGGTGCTACTGTCGCCTCTTTGGGGAGACCCTGAGCATAGCAATAACACAACATCAGCCTCCATGGTGCGGGTCTCACCCAGCTTTCCACGTGAATTTCCTACAAATTTCTGGTGAACAATCCAACACCCGGGCTAATGATCTAGCACAGGCTTGAACAGTGGCAATCACAGCTGAATAGGACAAATCAGAACAGCTGCATTATAGGCTTCTAGTGCACACGCCCCTCTTCTGCCACGTCAGTACTCCAGAGTAGGAAAAAAAGTGCTGTTTAGGGATTCTTCTAATTAAGCAAAAAAGTTCCCAGCAAAGAATAGGTGCCCTGCAAACCTATTAGACCTGAGTTAAGAAAAGAGATTTCAAATGAGAAGAAACCAGCAAAAGAAACCAACCTGGAAATGCAAAACAATTCGACACACCCATTGGGTCACAATGTAGCTATAGTAATGAACTGCAATCACAAGGCAATTGCTGAAATGACAGTAATGGAATTCAGAATACTGATGGTAAATAAGATGAATGGAATTCAATAGAAAGTTTAAAATCAATAAAAAGTAGCCAAAATATATTTTAGGAAATTAATGAAAACATTAATTAAGAGCTAGATAACATAAATAAGCATATAATAGAACTTAGGAAAATGAAAAAGTCATTTAGTGAATTTTAAAACACAGCAGAAAGCTGCAGGAACAGACTAAACCAAGGAGAACAGAGAATCTCAGCACTTGAAGACAAGCCTCTTAAGCTAACCCAGGCATTGCAGAGGCAGAGAATTATTGATGAAAACTCCCCTGCTTGGTTTCACCAGAGACCTGGACATCCAGATACCAGGTGGTCATCAGACACTGGGAAGATTCATAGCAAATAAGACATCTTCAAGACAAATAGCAATCAACCTGTCCAAAGTCAAAATTAAGGAGAAAATTTTACAAGCGGCAAGAAGTAAGCAACAATTGGCCTACAAAGGAACACCCATCAGGCCAGCAGCAGACTTCTCAGAGGAAACCTTCAAAGCCAGAAGGAAGTAGAGTTCCATTTCAGTCTTCTTAAACAGAACAACTGCTAGCCTAGAATTTCATATTCTGCTAATCTAAGTTTCATAACTGATAGAAAAATTAAGTCTTTTCAAGATAGGCAGACACGGGGAATTTGTCATGACCTGACCTGGCCAGGAGCAAATACTTAGAATTGCACTATATATGAATCGGCAAAATAAATCTCTGCCACTGTAAAATTACACCAAAAATCTAAACCTCACAACTCTCTCTCTCTCTCTCTTTTTTTTTTTTTTGAGACAGAGTCTCAAGCTGTCACCTCGGTAGAGTGCTGTGGCATCACAGCTCACAGCAACCTCAAACTTTTGGGCTTAAGCAATTGTCTTGCCTCAGCCTCCCAAGTAGCTGGGATTACAGGCGCCCACCACAACGCCCGGCTGTTTTTTATTGCAGTTGTCATTGTTGTTTAGCAGGCCTGGGCCAATTTCGAACCTAACAGCCCTGGTGCATGTGGCCAGCGCCCTACCCACTGAGCTATGGGCACCGCCAAACCTCACAACTCTTATAAAACAATAGTACAAGAGAGAAAAGAAAGCAATAAAGTACAACCCAAAATGACGAACAGAATTGCATCCCACATATCAATTCTGTTTCTCAACGTTAATGGTTTAAATCAGTGATTTTCAACTAGTGTGTGGTAGCACACTAGTGTGCCATGAGAGGATTTTAGGTGTGCCATGAAAATATTTAAAGATCATTAATTAAATAATTTTTGAAAGAAATTAAAAGCACAATAAGTATTTTTTATTCTTTTTTTTTGATCAACATAATTTAAGTGTGCTGCAGAAGTTTAACAATAGGTTCAAATGTGCCATGAGATGGAAAATGTTGAAAAACACTGATTTAAATGCACCACTCAAAAGACATAGGCTGGCTGAATGAATAAAATACACTACCCAAGTATGTGCTGGGCCTAATAGACGTGTAAGGACACACACAAGCTCAATGTGAAAGTATGAAAAATAATATTCCATGAAAATGGAACCCCAAAGAGAGCAGAGTTAGCCATTCTCATATCAGACAAAATTGACATTAAATCAACAATAATAAAGACAAAAAGAGAGGGTCATTATATAATGATAAAGGGAGCAACTCAACAGAAAGACCATAACAATCTTAAATATATACGCACCTAACCAGGAATTTCAAGTTACATAAAACAAATTCTACTGGCGCTAAGAATGGAAATGAATAGTAGCAATGTAATTGCTAAGGACTTCAACACCCCACTGGCACAGCTGGTCACATTATCAAAGCAGAAAATAAACAAACACTGGATTTAAATGAGACCCTAAAACAAATGGACTTAACAGAAATTTATAGGACATTCTACCCCAAAACTACTGAATATAAATTCTTCTCATTAGTACATGGAACATTTGTCAAAACTGATCATATCTTAGGTCACAAAATATGTCCCATGTGTCCTCCCATGATATAGGCAGTGAACAGGCTCCCTCAAGTCTCTTTGCTAAGGGCATTATTCCTGGTAATTAAGGTTCTACTCTTATAAACTAATCACCTATATATTTTTAACTTATTAAGAATATATTAGGCTTACAGAGGTTTACAGAAACAGTGTACAAGGTTCTGGCATACCCTTTATTCGGCTCCCCTAATGTTAACTTCTTACATAACCATGATACAATTATCAGGATAAGTTAACATTAATAGCACTGACTTCATTCAAATTCCACCAGTTTCTTCATTTATGTCTTTTTCTGTATCAGGATTTAATTTGAGATCCTGAATTTCATTCCGTCATAATGTCTTCTTAGTTTCCTCCAGACTGTGAAAGTTTCTCATCTTAGGATTTTCTTTCATTAATTTGACATTTTTTAATAATGCTGGTCAGTTATTTTGTAAAATAACACTCATTTGGAGCTTGTCCAAATTTTTATCATGATTAAATTGAAATTATGCATTATTGGAAAGCATACAAGGTAAGCATCATGTTCTTCTCAGGGTATCACATCAGGGACACATGATATTGCTTCATCTTATTATTAGTCAATTATTTTTAAAGCGATTTTTTTAAAAATTAGGAAAACAGTCTTGTTAATTCATATATTCAACATTTATAGCATTTTCATCCCTTTTTATAGATCCACATTTCTATTTATCATTTTTTTTTCTGCTTGAAGAACTATTATATAATGTAATTCTGCTGGGGACAAATTTCTTCTGATATTTGTATGAAAAAATATTATTTTGGCTAAATTTTTGAAATATATCTGCATTAGAAAACTCAAACTTTAAATTTCTTTTTCTTTCAGGATATTGAAGATGTTTTCCTGCTGCGGTCTGACTAACATTGTTTAGGATGACAAGTTTATGTTTATTCTGATCTCTATTTCTCTCGTGTGGCAGAGGCCCTCATGAACAGCATTAGTGCCGTTATACAGGAGGTTCAATCGCACCGGGCAGCGTGAGGGAACCGCTCTGGCCGGCTGACTTAAGGAATGCGGAGGTCCAATCACTTGCTAAGGTCAGCAGCCCAGGGAACTGCACTGGGTCCTGCCATCATGATGGTTCCAGCGGTTGAGCTCTGATGAAGCTGTTGCACCATGTACAGTGTAGAAGACCTGCTCATCTCTCATGGATACAAACTGTCCAGAGATGTCTCAGCACCACGGGAGGATGACCCTGAGGGACGCCAGCCAGCAAGGACAAGGGTGCGAGCTGGCCACGGCCTGGTGAACGGGCACGAGGATGGTTCTGCAGCCTCCGCACATCATAAGACACCTGCGGGGAGAGGACATGTGAGTGACCCCGAAAGCTGCTGCCGCAGCACACCGAGGGGCCCCCGGGAGCCCCAGGGAGAGTCCGCTTCTAGAACCTCGGAGGCAGGGTTTTATTATAATTACCCCACCTTAGTGTGGTACCCTAAGCCCCAGGCTGGTAGTGACCAGGCCCACTGGAAAAGAGGAGGACTGGAAGTTGGTCAGTCCCTGGGCCCAAGGGACCGAGAGGATGTGAAGGCCAGAGGAATGGCCCAAGCCTACAGCCTGCCTGGCCACATGAGGGAGGGTTCCTGGCAAGTCGGAAGAAGGACAGAGCATGTGACAAAGAAGGCAGTTTGGGAAGAAGAGCTGAGAGCGTCGGGTCCTGCCAAGTGGCAGAACGTCAGCCTTGAAAGCCGGAACCAGCCGAGGAAATTAGGGAGGCAGATGTCGGATGGCGCTGGGGAGAGATTCTTCCAAGATTTGTACCCGTTCATTCAAGGAGAACACGTGCTGAATTCTCAGAACAAAAGGAAATCCCAGTCGTTGCCTAGAGTCCTTTCCCCCGAGAACCCAAGTTGCGTAGAAATCTCCATTCCATTAAGCAACAGATATTTACCTAAAATGCCATGGTATCCTTCTCCAAATTGTCCACCTAATCTGGAACCCACAAGGCACCCAGAGAAGAGTCGCTCCTTGTTGCCTTTACCCCGGCCCAAGTTTGGGAAACCCCTCAAGCCCCCATCTCACGGCTCGCACCAGCCTTCCAGGGGAGGAGCGGAACTCAGCCACCGTCAGGACAGCCGGCAGGTGGACCTGCACGTCCCCAGGCACGAGCCCTGCGCCAGGGAGTCTGGCTTGGAGCCTCCGGTGTACGTGCCTCTGCCGTCATACAGGTCACCCCCCGAGCACATCCCAAACCCCTACTTGGAAGAAGACCAGGCTCGCAGACCTGTGTGGGGTGGCCACAGCCAACAGGTGCCTCTGACTGAGAAGGCCGGGGCCAGCGGGCAGCTTCCTCCCGGCCCCTTTGGCACCGGGAATGGTGCGAGCTCCCGCTGTCCTCGCCGGCCTCCTGCCACCGCCCACGACAGCTCTGTTCAGTACATCCCCTTTGAGGATCCGCGGATACGACACATTAAACAAGCTCAACCCCACGGTTTCTGCCAAGAATCAAAGCTTGATGGTAAGTCCCGGAACTCCAGTCCTGTCACGCCCCGAGAGCCGCCTCGTGGGAAAATGCAACCTGCTGGCGCCGTTTGGGACCCACAGGGCCTGACGCCCCTGTCAGGGGATGAGAGAGGCCTGGCCCTGGCTGGTGCCCAGCCGTGGTGGCTGTGGGGCCAGCTCTCCAGGGACGGAGAACCCAGTGGTTTCCCCGACCAAAGAGACCACTGTGTCACCAGAGGACAGCGGCCTGAGGTGGGAGGCAGCCAGCAACGACACGCAGGTCAGATTTCCTCCCCACACTCTCAGGGTGTGAGTACGTGCAAAACTCAAATCAAGCTCAAAACGTTTGAGATTGAGATTCAGACCAAGAAAAGTTCAAAGAAAAAAAAGAGAGAGACCGTATTTTGTTTGGTTTCCATCCCAACGATATCAGAATCATATCTGCCAGATATAGATGTGAAGAACAATGGCTTGAAACAGGGTGGCGATAAAAAGAATGGCTCTGGTAAGAGCTCTGCCCTGCAGGAACAGAGCCTGCTGGGCCTGCTATCCAACCTGGAGCTGCAGGCTCTCAAGGGTGGGAGACCTGAGTTCCAAAAGCAAGATCTGGGGGGACCAGAAGACGACAAACAAACAAATGACCTCAGATTCATTCACTTCACCCAGCCCAGAGCACTCAAGTATGCTGGCTCCTGGCCAGGACACCAGTACCGAGACCTGCAAACACAAGCCAGCTTTCCTGAAGAATCCCAGAGCTCGCAGCTGCTCCCTGGTGCACCACCAGGGGGGTCAAGGGACACAGGGCCCACTCCACAACATCCAGGCCCTGCAGCCTCCGAGGGTCAGTTGCACACGGCGTTGGCTTCCCGTGACCACAGACAGAGGCCAAGTGCTCATGCCCTGAGAGGTCAGAGGTCCCTCAGCCCGTCTGGCAGCAGTGTTTTCTCAAGGAGCTTCCCATCCACGCACCAGGCCCCTGCACCAAAAGTGGATCGGAGTCAGTCCAGCGTGGACGTCCAGGGACACTTAGCCAGCCCCAAGCCCCTGCGCGAGGTGGTGAAGGGGGAACCGACGGGCCCGTGTAACAGCAAGAAGCTGTTCGGGCAGTTTCTCCTGAAGCCGGTCAGCCGGCGTCCCTGGGATTTGATAAGCCAGTTAGAAAGTTTTAACAAGGAGCTTCAGGAAGGGGAAGAAAGCAGCAGCAGCAGTGAGGATGGTGAAGCCGAGCAGCGGCAGGAGGCCCGTGCTGACTCCAGGCCAGAGAATCCCAGCTCCCCTGGACACAGCCCGGGGCTGATGGCTGAGCTGCAGTCGGGGCCATGGGCGCTGGAGCCCCCCGTGTGGCAGGTGGGAGGAGAGGAGCGTCAGTCTGAGCACTGGAGTGAGGGCCCCGGGCCCAGCAGCCCTCCCCCGCTAGCTCCCTCACAGGTAGAATGTGACAGAGGGGACTCTTTCTGGTCAGCAGATGAAAGCTGGAGTAACAAGGTTGACAGGGCAGTGAATAAGCCAGCGGTCAGCCCAGGACCAGTGCAAGGACTGGTGTCTTCAAGATCAAGTGGCACAAAGACAGTGTCCCCACACTCCCCAGCTGCACCAAGGGAGCCCCAGGAAATTCAGAAACTCATCGGTGCTTTCGTTTCTGCAAAACCCAGTACAGCGGGCCCTCCGAGGGTTGACAGTGGGAGACAGAGGGGTGCAGTGCTCCCACTCTCTCTGACGGGCAAGAACCGAGGGCTCTCGGCACCAGACCCGCGGTTGGTGCGGCTCACCCCAAGACAAAAGCAGAGCACCAGCCAGGTAGATAGGTCTTCAGGTGAAGCAACAGAAATCCCCCCAGATGAGTCCCTGCAAGCCAGGGCTGCGAGGATCCCGGGTATCAAGGTGGCTGTGGAGACCCTGCTGCGGGGCTCCAGAAGAGCAAGACAGAGCCAGCCTCCCCTGCCCGACGCAAGTACCTGCAGCCCAGAGTCCCCCAGGGATGAGCCCTCATCATCCGGCTCAGCTCCAGCACATGTCCCCACAGTGCCCACCGACGCCTTTTATGGCAGGAGGAAGTGTGGCTGGACCCAAAGCCCCCTGTTTGTGGGGGTAAGGGGCAGTGCCAGGAGGGCTTCCCTGGTGTCTGATCACTCAAGAGTGGACAGGATCATCACCAGCAAAGCCTCCAGCCCTGAGATTCCCTTCAACCTCTTGAAGTCTAGGTCTTTCCACCAAAAGGGTATGGGGGCAAGACCTCCCTTCAGGTCCACTTTGTTCCATTTTATAGAAAGCACTCCAAGTGTGGCAGGCTCAGAAAAGAGGCTCAGAAGCACTTCCAAAATGATTGAAAGTTTACATGAGAAACCGGCCTTCCCTCCCGGGAGAGCAGCCCCTGACCGCCTGCAGAGAAAGAAGGTGAGTTTCTCGGATGAGAGTGCTGAGCTGCGGGAGCATCGACTCCACAGAGGAGACCGAGGAACTGAAGGCCATCAGAGGACTTTTACTCTTCAGAAAAGCTGTTTAATACTGTAAAATGGAGATTTAAGTGGAAGTAACTGTGATGTCAAAAACATTGTTTAAGGTTAGAAAATACATTTGTATTTTGATGGTTATGATAAGATAGAAAGAGAAAACTTATCCCCAGAGTCATTGTGTTAGGAAGACAATGATACTTGGAGAGTGGGGTGTTTAAAAGTGTGATTGTGGAGACTTCACAACTGTTAGTATAAAACATTTTTGTGTACATACGCAAGCAAGCATTTCTTTATTTTATTTTATTTTATTTTTACATATACATGTGTTAATTAGGTTTCCACTTTTTGCCTTCACAGAATTTAAAAGGCTTAAAATTTAATAACAATAACAATGTTTAAGATAAGGACAAGAAACAAAAACCACATAAAGAATGAACAAAGATAAATACATTCAGAAAAGAAAACGGACGATTACTGCATCAAAATATTAAGCAATATTGGTAATAATGATGCCAAGGAAGTAACATTCACATTGTCAAATAAGACATTATAGAGTGCTTTGACTCTGAGGCTCAGTATGAAGTCATCAGTTAACTTCTTATTTTTTTTTTCCAAAGTCTCAAAAAATAGACAACTAATATTATATAAATAAAAACAAGCAAGCATTTCTTTAAGACAGATACCTAGGA
>CAUYRH010040154.1:0-15826 GCA_963574655.1 Perodicticus potto | reverse complement strand
CTCAAGCTGTCACCCTTGATAGAGTGCTGTGGCATCACAGCTCACAGCAACCTCCAATTCCTGGGCTCAAGCGAGTCTCCTGCCTCCGCCTCCCAAGTAGCTGGGACTACAGGCACCCGCCACAATGCCTGGCCATTTTTTGGTTGCAGCCACCATTGTTGTTTGGTGGGCCCGGGCTGGATTTAAACCAGCCAGCTCAGGTGTACGTGGCTGGCGCCTTAGCCCACTGAGCCACAGTCGCCAAGCCCTCAAGGTCATTTTTTAAAAGGTATAACTATTACCTGGGTGCAATGACTCAAGCCTATAATCCTAGCATTCCAGAGGCCAAGGCAAGTGGTTTGCCTGAGTTCAGGAGTTTGAGACCAGCCTGAGCAAGAGCAAGACCTCATCTCTACAAAGATAGAAAAACTAGTAGGGCATTGTGGTGGGTGCCTGTAGTCCCAGTGACTTAGGAGGCTGAGGCAAGAGGATTGTTTGAACTGAAGACTTTGAGGTTATTGTGAGCTATGACACCATGGCACTCTACCTAGGACAATAGAGTAAGACTCTGTGTCAAAAAATAAAATAAAATAAAATAAAGAGCCACGAATATTGTCCGAACTCCATCTGTTACTCAGCTTGGAATTTCAGTGGAATTATTAGACAGTCTGGCTCAGCAGACTCCTGTAGGCAATGCTGCTGTTTCCTCAGTTGATTCATTCACTCAGTTCACACAAAAGATGTTGGACAACTTCTACAATTTTGCTTCATTATTTGCTGTGTCTCAGGCCCAGATGACACCAAGTTCCTCTGAATGTTCATTCCAGCAAATGTAGTTCTAAAATAGTATGAAAATTTTCAAAGACAACTAGCAGAGAACGCTCTCTTTTGGAAAACATAATTCAAATAAAATTTTTAATGGATTCTAAAATTGGTCATGTTTTGAAGATGAATGACTCCACTTATGAAGTCCAAAGGACCATGAAACCTATGTTTAAAAATTGCTTAGTGACTGTGAGGCTTAATTAAGATCTTATAAAAATTGGCTCGGCGCCTGTGGCTCAACAGGCTAAGACACCAGTCACGTACACCTGAGCTGGCGGGTTTGAATCCAGCCCGGGCCCGCCAAACAACAATGACGGCTGCAACCAAAAAATGGCCAGGCGTTGTGGTGGGCGCCTGTGGTCCCAGCTACTTGGGAGGCAGAGGCAAGAGACTCACTTGAGCCCAGGAATTGGAGGTTGCTGTGAGCTGTGATGCCACAGCACTCTATCCAGGGTGACAGTTTGAGGCTCTGTGTCAAGAAAAAAAAAAAAGATCTTATAAAAATTAAAAACATCAGGGTGGTGCCTGTGGCTCAAAGGAATAGGGCACGGGCCCCATATACCAGAGGTGGTGGGTTCAAACCCAACCCCTGGCCAAAAAGAAAAAAATTAAAAACGTCAAAAAATGAAAAAAGTGAAATAAAATGTGTAACTATTGAAATAGACGAAATTTGCCATAGTAATCCTTTAAAAACTTAGATCACATTAAAATCATTCCTTTTAATTCCTTCAATGGCTCCGCATTTCTTTTTTTTTTTTTTTTTTTTAAGAGGCAGAGTTTTACTTTATCGCCCTCGGTAGAGTGCTGTGATGTCACAGCTCACAGCAACCTCCAACTCCTGGGCTTAAGCGATTCACTTGCCTCAGCCTCCTGAGGAGCTGAGACTACAGGCACCTGTTACAGTTTGGCCAGGGCCGGGTTTGAACCCACCACCCTCGGTGTATGGGATGCCCTACCCACAGAGTCACAGGTGCCAACCAGCTCCTCATTTCAAACAGAGTTAAATGAGAAATTCTGTCTAAGACCCCACATGATCAGTTACTTCATTATTTTTGATACTGGGCTCTTGTTCTTCCAACAGTCCAGGCACCACCTTGTATTGGGCCTTTGGTGGGCCCAAGAGAATGACTTAACTCATCTCTTTCAAGTCTTTGCGCAAGTACTACAGTCTCAGTTAAACCAAATCCTATTTAAAATCGTAAATCACTATTCTCTACCCAGATCTCCTGATTTCCCTTACCTTATTTTTAGTTTTTGTGTTTCTCTTGCACTTACTTACCTTACAATATATACTATACAATAGATTCATTTATTATATTTAGTGTTCAGAGGCTATATCCTCACAACAGGCTGTAAGCTATAGCAGGGCAGTGATCTCCATTTCATTCAGGTATGTACCCAAAACCCAAGCACCTAGAACAACGCCTGACAGACTGAGATACTTAATTCATATTTAGTAAATGAATGAATGAACTTCCTTCTTGTAAAATTCTTCCTTTTCTCTGAAGGAAAATAATTTTCTTTTTTTTTTTTTTTTTGATACAGAGCCTCAAGCTGTCACCCTGGATAGAGTGCTGTGGCATCACAGCTCACAGCAACTTCCCATTCCTGGGCTCAAACGAGTCTCCTGCCTCCGCCTCCCAAGTAGCTGGGACTATAGGCGCCCACCACAATGCCTGGCCATTTTTTGGTCGCAGCCATCATTTTTGTTTGGCGGGCCCAGACTGGATTCAAACCCACCAGCTCAGGTGTACATGGCTGGTGCCTTAGCCCATTGAGCCACAGGTGCCAAGTCGGAAAATAACTTTCAACAAAGTATTGGAGACTCAATTTGTTGAAGAAGGTCCAGGCCAGCTAAACAAATGCAACAAAAAATAGCCGGGTGTGGCTTGGCACCTGTGGCTCAAGCACCTAAGGCGCCAGCCACATACACCTGAACTGGAGGGTTCAAATCCAGCCTGGGCCTGCCAAACAACAATGATGGCTGCAACCAAAAAATGGCCGGGCGTTGTGGTGGATGCCTGTAGTCCCAGCTACTTGGGAGGCGGAGGCAGGAGACTCACTTGAGCCCAGGAATTGGAGGTTGCTGTGAGCTGTGATGCCACAGCACTCTACCCAGGGTGACAGCTTGAGGCTCTGTCTCAAAAAAAAAAAAAAAAAAAATAGCCGGGTTTTGTGGCAGGCGCCTATAGTCCCAGCTACTTGGGAGGCTGAGGCAAGAGAATCGCTCAAGCTCAAGAGTTGGAGGTTGCTGTGAGCTGTGATGCCATGGCACCCTATCCAGGGTGACAGCTTGAGGCTCTGTCTCAAAAAATGAAGTTCTGATCGAACATATCAGAATTGTCGATATGGGAGCTCCTGATTTTAAAGCTTTGGAGGACAAACTCATACTTTGGGCTATGGTAGAAACATACCTTGCTGCTGCAAACCCACTTAGTTACTATTGACTTAGGAATAGCTTGACTTAAGAGAAGTTTTTGGGGACACAAACTGTTAGTATATAGATACGTTTCTGCAATTGGATGTCATAGATACACAGGATTCATAAAATACTAATCAGAGAATAAAGCTAGACCTGAACGTTGGGGGAAGATGGTAAAGGGGTCATTTCAAGGCTAAAGAGTTCATACTTTAGTCAGTGGGTGATAAGGGACTTTTTCAGGAGAGTAATGTGATTACAGGTCAAGGTTTTAAGCTTTTGTTGAGGATTTCAAAGATCAGAGACTCAAAACAAAAAGACCAATTTGCAAGCTAGCAATGGCTCAAGTAAGGCATGATAAGGGCCTGTCCCAGGGTCCTGAGATTATAAAAGATGTATTTATAATAAGCCTAACATCCACTAAGTTTACAAAAGAAACAAAGCTTAAAAGAAGTAGTAACAAAACAAAGACAATTAAATCAAAGGAAAGAAGGAAAATTTGAAAAATTAAAAAGGTTAAGTATGTGGCACCTCAAGACACGCGACAGAAAAAGAATGAGCCGGCCTACCTTTGGATTTCTCCTGAAGTGGTGCCACAGTGCACGTCTCCCTAGACTTCTTTATCCTAAAGATTGTACATTATCACAAAATCACTTGGATGTAAATATGGATTACATTAACTTTGAAAGACATAATAAGAGGCAAACAGCACAATTTCAGTGAAATTCATTTGTTGAATGATAGGACATGGAAATTAAATAAATGTTAAATAAAAGAAACTCTGTTGTGACTAAGCTAATCAAAAGCAGACATGGACCAACCCAACGTCTTGGGTTTTATTAGTAGATTTTAGCAGCGGGTAGGGGCTAGATCTAACTTTTCTCGTAGATTTTTATCATAACTCTCACTGCTCACAACTCAGACAATGCTATGACGAAGGGAACCCAAATTAATAGCGTCTGGATGTGTTGGATACCGACTATCACTTTTTTGTATACTTTTTACCTGTCAATTACCCCCGTCTGAATTTTGTCATAATTAACATTTGTTCCTACTAGAATAGATCTAAATAATAAGTAGAGTACTAGGGAAAACACAAAATAACTGAATGTGTTGAGGGTGAGATAAATCAATCATAAGAATTCTAGATTTCTTTTAACTATTTTAAACTCTAAAAGTCAGCAGCAACTTTCTTTTTTTTTTTTTTTTGGTAGAGACAAAGTCTCACTTTATTGCCCTTGGTAGAGTGCCGTGGCGTCACACAGCTCACAGCAACCTCCAGTTCCTGGGCTTAGGCAGTTCTCTTGCCTCAGCCTCCCGAGTAGCTGGGACTGCAGGCGCCCACCACAACGCCCGGCTATTTTTTTGTTGCAGTTTAGTCGAGGCCGGGTTTGAACCCGCCATCCTCGGTATATGGAGCCAGCACCCTACCTCCTGAGCCATAGGAACCACACTCACCAGCAATTTTCAACCTCTCATGCTTTCATTTTAAAAAATAAAAACTAGGCTCAGCGCCTGTGGCTCAACGGGCTAAGGCGCCAGCCATGTACACCTGAGCTGGCGGGTTCGAATCCAGCCCAGGCCCACCAAACAACAATGACGGCTGCAACCAAAAAATGGCCGGGCGTTGTGGCGGGCGCCTGTAGTCGCAGCTATTTGGGAGGCAGTGGTAAGAGACTCGCTTGAGCCCAGGAATTGGAGGTTGCTGTGAGCTGTGATGCCATGGCACTTTATCCAGGGTGACAGCTTGAGGCTCCGTCTCAAAAAAAAAAAAAACTAAAGGCTCGGTGCCTGTGGCTCAACAGGCTAAGGTGCCAGCCATGTACACCTGAGCTGGTGGGTTCGAATCCAGCCTGGGCCCACCAAACAAGGACGGCTGCAACCAAAAAATGGCCAGGCGTCGTGGCTGGCGCCTGTAGTCCCAGCTACTTGGGAGGTGGAGTCAGGAGATTCGCTTGAGCCCAGGAATTGGAGGTTGCTGTGAGCTGTGATGCCATAGCACTCTATCCAGGGTGACAGCTTGAGGCTCTGTCTCAAAAAAAAAAAAAAATATATATATATATATATAAATAAAAAAGTAATAATAATAATGAAAGTTAGCAGCAACTTTTTAATACTCTTCACCTCTAGGATCACTATTATTAGTTACATACCAGAGTGTGCTTCAAGATTCACTGAAAATGTTTGATTAAATAAAGAAATTGGAAAAATATTACATTTTATTAATTTAGTCACTTACTTTCACTCTGTTGCTCCGGGTAGAGTGCTGTGGTGTCAGCTTAGCTCCCAGCAACCTCAAACTCATAGGCTCAAGCCATCTTCTTGCCTCAGCCTCATCAGTAGCTGGGACTACAGGCGCCCACCACCATGCCTGGCTAGTTTTTCTCCTTTTAGTAGAGACAGGGTCTCGCTATGGTCTCAAACTCCTGAGCTCAGATGATCCACCCCCCTCGGCCTCCCAGAGTGCTAAGATTATAGGCATGAGCCACTGTGCCTGGACTTTAATCAGAATTTTTAAATAAAATGTTCACATATGGGAGAAAAAAGAGAGGGAGGGGTTGTACACAGAGCAGACACAAATGGGTACTTCCCTGGTTGGCCAGTACTGCTCTCTCCCAGGGCGCCGCGCACTGTGCAGAGGAGAATAAAACACTTGCAGGCAGCTTGACAAGTTCTCTATAGAATCACTGAAATGGAGACACTTATGTCAAAGGCAGGGAAAAGAACATTGGTGCTTTGCAAACACTTGACATAAATTAGGTCACTCCGCCACCACTATTCCACTTGCCACACATGTATGAAGAACACTTGTCATAACATGAATGAAACATGTTCAACGATCCTTCTTTGATTTCAATAAATTCACATTAAAGGTCAGTGTACAATGTTTAGAAATAATTTCAACAGTAAATTCACAAATGAAAGTCCTAAACAACCCCCCCCCCCAAAATATTGAAATAGGGTAGAAACAATAGGAAGGAAAGTGAAGACCCCATATTGAGAGGTAGACTACGCCAATTCAGGGATGCTTTCCAAGGTTCCAGTTTCTTTAAGAGGATCCCGCGTATTGAAGGAAGGGAAACAGGACCGGTCCATACTGATACAAAGCCCAGGGCCACAGATCAGCCCTACACACTCCTAACCCTTCCCAAAGGGAGCTGTGGCCCCTGATGAAAATGACTAGAATAAGGTGAGTGCCGGGGACACAGATAATGATGTAAACTGACTGTCCTGAGCAGATTTTGTATTTATATTTCAAATGGTCCCGCTTCTTTCTGCATCCCTGCCATCCGTCCGCCTCAAGGTATGTTACCATCTACTCTACTAGCAGCTCACTCTCTTTTCACCTTTTCAGATCCTGCCTTATTTGATTATAATCTTACTTCAGAAAGAGTCATTTTGCTGTTTTATAGCTTTAAATTATATCTTCAGGCCGGGAGTAGTGGCTCACACCCATAATCCTAGCACTCCGGGAGGCTGAGGCAGGTGGATTGCTTGAGTTCAGGAGTGTGAGACCAGCCTGAGAAAGAGTGAGACCCTGTCTCTACTGAAAATAGAAAAACTAGCCGGGAGTTGTAACAGGCACCTATAATCACAGCTACTCTGAGGCTGAGGCAAGAGGATCGCTTAAGCCCAGGAGTTTGAGGTTGCTGTGAGCTATGACACCATGGCACTCTACCAAGGATGGCAAAGTGACACTCTGTCTCAAAAATAAATAAATAGGGTGGCGCCTGTGGCTCAGCGGGTAGGGCGCCAGCTCCATATACCAAGGGCTGTGGGTTCAAACCCAGCCCTGGCTGAACTGCATTAAAAAATAGCCGGGCATTGTGGCGGGTGCCTGTAGTCCCAGCTACTCGCCTAAGCCCAGGAGTTGGAGGTTGCTGTGAGCTGTGTGACACCACGGTACTCTACCGAGGGCGATAAAGTGAGACTCTGTCTCTACAAAAAAAAATGAATTAATTAAATAAATTAAAAATAATAATAATAAATGAATATACACAGAAATACATATCTAAATACACAAATAAAATATGTCTTCAGATAATATTAAAAATTATGAAAAAGGCTATAGTATGATATCATTCATTGTGGTATTATTTACAAAACCAAAAACAGCAAAGCAACTTAAAATGCAATAATGAGAAATGTACTCATCAATGAAATACAATGTGGATAGCCGGACGTTGTGGCAGGCACCTGTGGTCCCAGCTACTTGGGAAGCGGAGGAAAGAGAATCGCCTAAGCCCAAGAGCTGGAGGTTGCTGTGAGCTGTGACGCCACAGCACTCACAGCACTCTACTGAGGGGGACAAAGGGAGACTCTGTCTCTAAAAATACATATATAATGTGGCTAGTAAGACTGTCTGAAGAACATGTAATGACATGAAAAATGCATGTATGTAATATTAAGTAAAAGGGGGGCAGGGTAAACAATTTTATGTACACTAAAATCACAAATAAAGTAAAATCCAGGCTCAGCGCCTGTGGCTCAACGGGCTAAGGCGCCAGCCATGTACACCTGAGCTGGCGGGTTCGAATCCAGCCCAGGGCCGCCAAACAACAATGATGGCTGCAACCAAAAAATGGCCAGGCGTTGTGGCGGGCGCCTGTAGTTCCAGCTGCTTGGGAGGCGGAGGCAGGAGCCTCGCTTGAGCCCAGGAATTGGAGGTTGCTGTGAGCTGTGATACCACAACACTCTATCCAAGGTGACAGCTTGAGGCGCTGTCTCAAAAAAAAAAAGTAAAATGCATTAAAAAAAAAAATAGAAGAGAAAACCCAAAAATGAAAGTGGATATGTTAAGATTAGTAGATTATGAAATAATTTTCTTTTTTTCCTCAAATTTTCTGCAAAATTCCTATTTATTTTTATAATTTAAATAAATTATCTACTTTTTTTTATTGAGACAGAGTCTCACTATGTCACCGTCAGTAGAGTGCTGTGGTGTCACAGCTCACAGCAACCCCAAACTCTTGGGCTTAATATTTTTTTTTTTTTTTTAGTTGTCATTGTTTGACAGGCCCGGGCCAGGTTCGAACCCACCTAGCTGCTGAGCTACAGGTGCCGAGTCATCTACATTTTTTAATATGTCCTAGTTTTCTATGTATATTATCAGAATTTATTCCAGGCATACCTAACAAGAGCGCTAATACCAGCTGGAAAACTCAGGAAGTAATATTCTGCAACACTAATCTTGTGTGCTATGTGTACCTGGATGACTTGAAAGTTCATTATGGCAGGAAGATAATATGAAAATAAAAATCTTCCCCTAAAGAAAGTTGTGACTCAAAATGCACTTCATATATTGTAGGCTGGTGAAAAATGAATGAATACTAGACATTCAATAAATATCTGAAGAATAAATGATTAAACCAAAGCAGAAACTGAATAGAATCTGAGACTATCTCACTAACCTATAAATCCCTTTGGAGTAAAGGGTTTTCTTTTGGTGGTATGTTAGTCAGTCTGATTTATAGTAGGAAAAAAATGTATAATGTATAATAATATTTTTAATCATCAGTATTCAAAGTTCGGGAGGCTTTTCTGTCTAAAAACATCCATTCCTGACAGTCAACACAGTTAGTTAGGCCAACACCTCATCCAGAATCTTCCCTCGGCTCGGCGCCTGTGGCTCAATGGGCTAAGGCACCAGCTACATACACCTGACCTGGTGGGTTCGAATCCAGCCCTGGCCCGCCAAACAACAATGACAGCTGCAACCAAAAAATGGCCGGGCATTGTGGCGGGCACCTGTGGTCCCAGCTACTTGGGAGGGGGAGGCAGGAGACTCACTTGAGCCCAGGAATTGGAGGTTGCTGTGAGCTGTGATGCCACAGCATTCTATCCAGGGTGACAGCTTGAGGCTCTGTCTCAAAAAAAAAAAAAAAAAATCTTCCCTCATACTTTAGTCAGATATGAAACACAGGATACTATACTCAGGCTACATAAACCTGTTAATATTCCTGACCGTTAATTTTTATTTATTTATTTATTTATGTTTAATTATTTTATTTATTTATTTTTCTTTCTTTTTTTGAGACAGAACCTCAAGCTGTCACCCTGGATAGAGTGCCTGTGGCATCACAGCTCACAGCAACCTCCAATTCCTGGGCTCAAGTGAGTCTCCTGCCTCCCCCTCCCAAGTAGCTGGGACCACAGGCGCCCGCCACAACGCCCGGCCATTTTTTGGTGGCAGCCGTCATTGTTGTTTGGCAGGCCAGGGCTGGATTCGAACCCACCAGCTCAGGTGTATGTGGCTGGCACCTTAGCCCGTTGAGCCACAGGCACCGAGCCTTTTTTTTTTTTGGCAGTTTTTGGCCAGGACTGGATTTAAACCTGCAACCTCTGCTGTATGGGGCCACTGCCTTGCCCCTTTGAGCAACAGGTGCCACCCTAATTTTTATTTTTTATTTATTTATATATTTTTTAGAGACAGAGTCTCACTTTGTCACTCTCGGTAGTGTGCAGTGGCGTCACAGCTCACAGCAACCTCCAACTCCTGGGCTTAGGCGATTCTCTTGCCTCAGCCTCCAGGGTAGTTGGGACTACAGGCACCCGCCACAATGCCCGGCTATTTTTTTGCAGTTTGTCTGGGGCCAAGTTCGAATCCACCACCCTCCGTACATGGGGCCAGTGCCCTACTCACTGAGCACAGGCGCCACCCGACATTTAATTTTTTTTGGCAGTTTTTGGCCGGGGACTGGGCTTGAACCCGCCACCTCCAGTATACAGGGCTGGCATCCGACTCCTTTGAGCCACAGGCACCACCCCGACAGTTAATTTTTTTATTGCTAAAAATTCCAGTGCTTTGGCTCAGCACCCGTGGCTCAAGCAGCTAAGGCGCTAGCCACATACACCTGAGCTGGCAGGTTCGAATCCAGCCCGGGCCCGCCAAACAACAATGACAGCTGCAACCAAAAAATGGCCGGGCGTTGTGGCGGGCGTCTGTAGTCCCATCTACTTGGGAAGCGGAAGCAGGAGACTCGCTTGAGCCCAGGAATTGGAGGTTGCTGTGAGCTGTGATGCCACAGGCACTCTATCCAGGGTGACAGCTTGAAGCTCTGTCTCAAAGAAAAAAAAAAGTTCCAGTGCTTTCATGGGCATAGTCTGGGCTAAGGCAACCAAGAATTTTAAAAAGAAGTTCTTAAATCCTTTCGAGCAACGTCACTTTAAAACAGAGAAAAGTGCCTACTTGTCAAACTTAGATTAAAGAAATTAATTCTTTACGAAAAAAATCAGTAAGCAAAAAAGATTTCTGACTTACATTCACTAAGTCAGAAAAACCTCTCCGTTCAGCAGCATTACTACAAGTAATACCCGACAAAAGGGGGTTGAACCACCATGGCCTACCTGACCCTGGGTATCTCAGCGTCGGCGTGCAGCAGTCTTTTATGAACATCTAGCGGAATGGAACTTAAATCTTTGTGGCAACTTCGCAGTCCTGGGAAATATGGCTTTTTGACACATTCTTTGACCTCTTCTAGACCAAATGCTGTGGTGTATTCTAATTTAAAATATTATCACAGTCATCTTGATTAAATATATACTTTTACTACATATTAAAATGCATAAAAAATAAACAAAATTGACCATTAGGTAAAGAAAATTAAGCAACCATAGAGCTGGGCGCAGTGGCTCATGCATGTAATCCTAGCACACTGGGAGGCCGAAGCAGCAGATTGCCTGAACTCACAGGTTCAAGACCAGCCTGAGCCAGAGCAAGACTTCATCTCTAAAAATAGCTGGGTGTTATGGTGGGCACCCGTAATCCCAGCTAGACAATCACTTGATCTCAAGAGTAATAAGAGGTTGCTGTGAGCTGTGATGCCACAGCACTCTATCCAGGGTGACAGCTTGAGGCTCTGTCTCAAAAAAAAAAGAGTTTAAATAAGAAAAATGACAACTTCACAGACCTTCTACAGTCCTCACTGTCATCTACCATCATCACTTTATTTAACTACAATTCCCAGAATATTATTTACATTCATATCAAAAAGAGGCATTTGGGGCCCGGCCCAGTGGCTCATGCCTGTAATCCCAACATTCTTGGAGGCCAAGGGAGGCAGATTGCTTGCCTCAGGAGTTTGAAACCATCCTGAGCAAGAATGAGACCCTGTCTCTAAAAATAGCATGGCATTGTGGAGGGCACCTCTAGTCTCAGCTTCTTGGGAGGTTGACGCAAGAGAATCACTTGAGCCTAAAAGTTTGAGGTTGCTGTGAGCTATCATGCCACAGCATTCAACCCCAGGGCAACTGAGTGAGACTCTGTGTCAAAAAACAACAAAATTGAAATAAGTAAGAGGCTTTTTTTTTTTTTAGAGGCAGAGTCTCACTTTATCACCCTTGATAGAGTGCTGTGGGGTCACACAGCTCACAGCAACCTCCAACTCCTGGACTTGGGCGACTCTCTTGACTCAGCCTCCAGAGCAGCTGGGATTACAGGCACCCACCACAATGCCCAGCTATTGGCTATTTTTGTTGTTATTGTTGCAGTTTGGCCGGGGCAGGGTTTGAACCCGCCACCCTCGGTATATGGGGCCAGCACCCTACCCACTGAGCTACAGGCAGTGCCCATAAAAGGCATTTTTAAGAATCTTATCTTCTACTTTGAATCTTTCTACTTTCCTACTTTTATCTAAATAATCAAGATTTATAGGGGCCACAGTGGCTCACACCTGTAATCCTTGCACTTTCAGGAGGCTGAGGCAAGAGGATTAACTGCTGGAGGCCAGAAGTTCAAGATTGCCCTGGACAATATAGCAAGACCCCATCTCTGTAAACAAATTAAAAATTAGGCTTGGCGCCAGTTATACAATGGTTATGGTGCTGGCCACATGCACTGAGGCTGGTGGGTTCAAACCCTGCCCAGGCCTGCTAAACAACAATGACAAATGCAACAAAAAAAATAGCCAGGCATTGTGGTGGGTGCTTGTGGTCCCAGCAACTTGGGAGGCTGAAGCAAAAGAATCACTTAAGCCTAAGAGTTTGAGGTTGCTATGAACTGTAATGCCATAGCACTCTACAGAGGGTGACATAGTGCGACTCTGTCTCAAAAAAGTAAAAAATAAAAAAATTAGCTGGAAATGGTGCTGCAGGCCTGTAGGTAGTGCCAGCTTCTCAGGAGACTGAGGCAGAAAGATGCTTGAGCCCAGTAATTAATGGTTACAATTAGCTATGATCATACCACTGCTCTCTACCACTCTACCCTAGGCAATAGAAAGACTCTGTCTATAAAAAATTGAAAAAAAATTAAAAATGAGGGTGGCGCCTGTGGCTCAAAGGAGTAGGGCACTGGCCGAATATGCTGGACGTGGCAGGTTCAAACCCAGTCCCAGCCAAAAACCACAAAAAAACAAAAAATTAAAAATGAGAATAATAAATTCATGATGCATTAAGGTAGCAATGAGAGGTAAAAGAATTCTACTTCAGGCACTCATTTTAATTTTCTCTCCACAAAATTCCATACCAATCTGTAAAGAGCAACATCAGAAAATCAAGACTGCTCATTCTGCTGATCTCACATATCAATAGATTGTCAAATTATATTTTGAAAAAGATCAATAAGAAGCCATTTAGTGGAAAAAAACATATTAAGAGGTTAAAGGTTTGGCTATTCTTTAATCATAGAAAAAGAAAATTATGTATCCTTTAAAATCCAAGTCTAGCACAACAAAAATAGTAATTTAATAGGACTGGAGTTATACTGAATGTTCAAAATGCTATTTTGCAAGCTTTGATTTTTGCTGTTTTAGAAAAAATAGTTTCTCTTCATCAAAAAACATATAGATTGGCTCAGCGCCCATAGCACAGTGGTTACTGTGCCGGCCACGTGCACTGAGGCTGGTGGGTTCAAACCCCACCCGGGCCTGCTAAACAACAATGACAACTGCAACAAAATAAAATAGCCGGGCATTGTGGTGGGTGCCTGTAGTCCTAGCTACTTGGGAGGCTGAGGCAACAGAATCGCTTAAGCCCAAGAGCTGGAGGTTGCTGTAGGCTGTGACGCCACGGCACTCTACCGAGGGTGACATAGTGAGACTCTTTCTCAAAAAACAAAAAAAAAGTATAGATTCTCTTTCCAACAATTAGATTTGGTGGGTGGGGGGTCAGGTAGGAGGATGGATAAACTGGTGTCTTTTAAGAACCTTTAATAGGAACTTGGTAAAAAGGTGAAAAAAAAATGTATAGCAAACACTCAAAACCAGAAGGGATGAAATAGTCGAGTATTTCAAATTTTGTTATTTTTAAGAATTAATCTCAACTAATAAAGCTAAAGGAAGAATTCATAATAAACAAGAAATGCAATTATAACTTGAGAGTAAGGGGAAGCTATTAATATAGTCATATACATACATGTCAAAAGTTCTCAAACTTGTCTTTATTGAGCAATTATAGGATATAAGATATTCCACCTTGCCCAGAAATGAAATTTTGGTTGAAATTATTAATACATAAAGGCATTTTCAAGGGTTGGAAATCTTTGTTTTTGAGACAGAGCCTCAAGCTGTCACCCTGGATAGAGTGCTGTGGCATCACAACTCACAGCAACCTCCAATTTCTGGGCTCAAGCGAGTCTCCTGCTTCCGCCTCCCAAGTAGCTGGGACTACAGGCGCCCGCCACAACGCCCGGCCATTTTTTGGTTGCAGCCGTCATTGTTGTTTGGCGGACCCAGGCTGGATTCGAACCTGCCAGCTCAGGTGTACATGGCTGGCTTCTTAGCCCGCTGAGCCACAGGCACCAAGCCAAGAATTAGGTATCTTAAATACAAAAATCAACTTGAATTATTTAAAAGAAAACACTAGGGCGGTGCTTGTGGCTCAGTAAGTAGGGCCCAGCCCCATATACCCAGGGTGGCGGGTTTGAACCCCGCCCCAGCCGAACTACAACAAAAAAATAGTCGGGCGTTGTGGCAGGCACCTGTTGTCCCAGCTACTTGGGAGGCGGAGGCAAGAAAATGGCCTAAACCCAAGAGCTGGAGGTTGCTGTGAGCTGTGACACCACAGCACTCTACCAAGGGTGACAGAGGGAGACTCTGTCTCTAAAAAATAAATAAATACAATAAAATAAAACACTATTTATAAAAAGTGTGATCAGCGGGGTGCAGTGGCTCACATTTGTAATTCCAGCACTTTGAGAGGCTGAGGTGGGTGGATCACATGAGCTCAGGAATTTGAGACCAACCAGAGCAAGAGTGAGACACCATCTCTACTCAAAATAGAAAAACCAGCCAGGCATCGCGGCAAGCACCTACCATCCCAGCTACCTGGGAGTCTGAGACAAGAAGATCTCTCTCTCTTTTTTTTTTGAGACAGAGTTTCAAGCTGTCCCCCTGGGTAGAGTGTTGTGGCATCATAACTCACACCAACTCTTAGGCTCAAGCGATCTCCTTGCCTTAGTTTTTCTATTTTTAGTAGAGACAGGATCTCACTTTTTGCTCAGGCTGGTCTCAAACTCCTGAGCTCAAGCAATCCACCCACCTTGGCCACCCAGAGTGCTAGGATTCAGGCGTGAGCCACCGCGCCCGGCTATTTCTACAGTTTTCTTAACTAAACAAGAAAAATCAAGTTACCTTTCCTTATTTTTTGTGTTTCCAAAACTGCTTTCCTCCAACTACTCTCAAAAAGGAAACAATTTTCAAAGGAATTTCTGGTGATTTTAGAAGTCTCAAATTTGATGCCAGGATATAGCAATGACATTTTTTCTTCTTCTTTCAACAATGCTGATGAAATCGAGATGCTGCTGCAGACACAGAACATAAAACACGAGGAAAACAAGGTTCCTATTTTTAGGAAGGAGGTTAATATTTTTTCTAATTTGTTTTCCATCATGTAGATTAAACACTAACATAGATTTAAATGAAAACCTTACTTATAACATGTAAATACATATTCTTGGGCTTTTAAAGCAAACAATCTTCAAGAAAGAAACAAAAATTTGTAATCAGAACACTTTTTTTTTTGGCCGGGGCTGGGTTTGAACCTGCCACCTCTGGCATATGGGGCCGAAGCCCTACTCTGTTGAGCCACAGGCACCACCCAAGAACACTTTTGTATTTTATTTTATTTTTGTAATTTCAGGTTAGAGTACAAACAACCAAAACACATTATTTTAATTTGCTAGGTAGAGTCTCTCCAAATTTTTATATATATATATATTTTTTTTTTTTTTTTTTTTTTTTTTGAGACAGAGCCTCAAGCTGTCACCCTGGACAGAGTGCTGTGGCATCATAGCTCACAGCAACCTCCAATTCCTGGGCTCAAGTGAGTCTTTTGCCTCCACCTCCCAAGTAGCTGGGGCTACAGGTGTCCGCCACAACGCCCAGCCATTTTTTGGTTGCAGCCATCATTATTGTTTGGCGGGCCCAGGCTGGATTCGAACCGCTAGCTCAGGTGTATGTGGGTGGTGCCTTAGTCCATTGAGCCACAGGCACTGAGCCTCCACTTTTATATATATATATTTTTTTTTCTTTTTTTTTTGAGACAGAGCCTCAAGCTGTCACCCTGGATAGAGTGCCATGGCATCACAGCTCACAGCAACCTCCAATTCCTGGGCTCAAGCGAGTCTCCTGCCTCTGCCTCCCAAGTAGCTGGGACTACAGGTGCCCG
>CAUYRH010040153.1:0-43008 GCA_963574655.1 Perodicticus potto | reverse complement strand
GACCACAATGATTTTACAAAACAAGCAATTCCAGAAATCTTATAAACAATAAAAGAAATATTTCAATATCATTCTACTTGATCTGGATACACCTGATATTGAAATTGGAGAAAATATATTGTTATAAAGAGAAATTACAAACAGTTTCACTTATAGATGAGGATGTAATATCCTAAACAACATGTTGACAAGTTGAATTACATAATTAATAATTATGTAATATAATAATAAGTAATAATTAAGTAATATACTTTAAGTAATGGACTTTCTTTTTTAAGTTCTAAGCTAGGTAATGTACAAAAGACATCATTTGTCTTTGAAATCCTGGTGCTTCAAACTCTGTTTGACAGATGCTTAATACATATTTATTGAATAAATGAATGAATTCTAAATGGATTAGAAGACTAGATTCCTTAGGTAAGAAACTTCACAGTCGACTACAGTGGGGACTGTACTGTTACTCAATGTTTTTCCCTTGCCTCGGAGGTCTACAACGGTGCTGCATTCCGTCCATCAGCTTAGGATGTGGATTTGTATGGGCTTGTACTGTGCGGTGGAGTCTGAGTGGGAATGTTTGGCAAATGGGAGGGATCTTTTATTTGCTTTTAGTGATTCAAACATATTTCCATAACAACTGTGTTGTTTGCTTCCCTAGTTTATTTTTAGTAATTATTTTTTGAGGCTTGCTTCATCACGGACTGGTCTGTTATATCTTGCGTGTGTGAGGTTTTCTACAGTTTCTCTTTTAGCATATACCATCTGGTCATTTGCCTCTCCAAGTGGAAGAGCAGACTTTATAATTACCTACCTACATATAGGGATGTGGGCCAATTTTCAGTTTGCCTTTATAAGATGCTCCTAATAACAGTAAAACTAAATCCCATAGGTTTTACTGTTCCTGACACTTTTAAACAATATTTGGAGAAAAAGCCAGACAAAATAGTTGATGAAACTGGTTAATAAATTTCAATTCAATTATGCAATTTGTAGATTACAGTCTAAAAGTTCCAAAGTTAACATACTGAGGTTGAAAAACCTCAGCAGCAGTGACTTGGTGGACTCATTGCTCTGTGATTAGAATCTTCTGTATGACAATATGAAGGAACTTAGTGTTATTGCAGGGCATACACGGGATGTCTTTGTCTAATATTTACTTATGTGCAAATCATTAGTCGTGAGTTGTAATGGCTCTGGGCTACAGAGTGCTAGAGAGGCAGCCTGGGTCCCTTCTAGACATTATCTCAATTATCTTCTACTTCTCTATTCTAACAGAATGAAAAGGTTTTTTTTTAAGTTTGCTGACTTTTGGAGATTTTATAAACATAGTTTTTACTAATTTCTTTTTAATTTTAAAATGTTAAGGTGGTACAAATATTTGTGGTTACATGGATCACCTCTGTAATGCTCGAGTCATGGGTGTGCCCATCACCCAAACAGTGTTCATTGTACCCATTCGGTAGGTTTTCATGCCTCCCTTCTCCCTGCTCCATGTCCTCGGAGATTTACTTCCCTCTGTGCACATGTGTGTTCATCAGTTAGTTCCAATTTAATAACGAGTACACATGTTTGGTTTTCCAATCTTGAGATACTTCCCTTAGGAGAACCGTCTCCAGTTCTATCCAACTTGTTGCAAACAGCATTCATTCATCCTTTACAGTAATAGTTTCCATTCTGGCTAGAGTGGAAAGAATGTTGGCCTGGGAATCAGGAAACCTGGATTTCAGGTTCTACTCTATACTAACAAGCTATGTAACTTTCAGAAAATCTCTTTACCTCAGGCCTTCATTTCCTTACCTATTAAGGTAATCTAAAGGTTCCACTAAGTAACTTCTCGCAATGCTTTTAGTACAGACATGTTAGGAGTCTAATGTGCTTTATTTATATCTCTGAGCTTGAAAGATATTTTCTTGAGCAATGGAAAATTGAGCTGGTCATTATGTACCAAAAGTGGACCTGGGGCTGCCCATTGCCTTAAATCCAAGTAGGGATGTGGGCCAATTTTCAGTATGCCTTTAGGAGATGCTACTAATAATAGTAAAACTAAATCCCATGGATTTTACTATTCCTGACACTTTTAAACAATATTTGGAGAAAAAGCCAGACAAAATAGTTAACAAAACTGGTTAATAAATTTAACCTACTGCTGGGAGCATAAAAAATGAAGTAGTTAATGACGTGAAGACTACAGTGGCTGTGTGTGCCAAGTGATATGTGGTGTTCGGATATTTCCTCAGTTATTCTCACCAAAAACCTGAGGGGCAGATTTTACATGTGAGAAAATTGAGATCTACAGAGTTTAATAACTTGCCAAAGATCGCATATCTTTGTAATTGTCCAACTCGGAATTCAAATCTGGTTTCTTCCTTGGTGTAATAACCAACCTTTATCTCCTGCAAAACTGTCTCTATCTGCAATACTCTCTCCTCCATTTAACAAATATTTATTGTAGACATACCACATACCAGGCATTGCTCAGGGATGGATCCTTGGGTTAGATCAAAGAACAAACAAACAGCCTTGCCTCTTGGAGTTCATATTCTAAGTAAAGAGGGTAGTATCAGTAGATACAATAAACAAATGAGTTATATGATACTTTAGCCAGTGGTAAGTGGAAAAAGAAAAACCAAAGGTGGGTGAAGGGAGTTGGGAATGTGTGTGAATGGAGCTGGGTGGATTGCAATTTTCAAGTGAGTGGTCTGGTGGGCATCAGTGTAATTGTTGGTTTTGATAAAGGGCTTGAAGGAGGCGAGGGAATTAGTTACATGGATATCTGGATGACCATTCAGGGAAGAGAGAATACAAGACCTTATGTGGGGAATATGCCTGGTTTTAGCAATTTGATAATTTATGAGAGAGAATGAGTCCCAATACAGAGAACATTGAGAACTTAATTTAGACGCTACCACGTCTCCTTATGGGTGTGTTTATTCATTTTAGAAGGAGGCTGACTTTTTTCTTTCTTCTTGTCAGTATGTTCCATTCTGCTTACCCCATAGTCTACTTGAGGAGTTTCCTGTTTCCCACAAGAGGCTTTTCACTCTTCATTTTACTTTACTCTAATGAGGCAATTCTCAAACTTTCTGGCCCTGGCCACTTTTAAACTCTCGGCCAAGGAGAGAAGTCACTGTCACAGGTGGTGGACCATTATACTATAGATAATGAGAAGAAAGAGTTCTCCAATTCATCCTTTCCCACTATGGTCCTCACAGAGCTAGAAGTGAAGGGGTGAGTGTTACCTTAGGACAGTGCTTCTTCAACTTTGATGTGCCTCCAAGTCACTGGGGGATTTTGTTAAAATTCCTGTTTGGTAGCTCTGGAGCAGGGCCTGGGAATCTGCATGTCTTACAAGCTTCCAGATGGTGCTAGTTTGTTGGCCCACAGACAACACTTTGGTGTGGGGTGAAATTGAGTACTCGGATGACAGATTTACTCTGTACTCCTAACTAGTTCTGGGCTACCTGGTACAACCAAGCTTGCTAAACTAAGCATCATCAAATGATCTAGAGCAGAGAGGTCATTGAATGAAAAAGTGGGCACTCTCAGAGCAATCCAATGGGCCTTATCAACCACATGTTGTGGGGCTAGGGGTCTGTGCCTAACTTCCTGCCTCAAAATTCCAGCAGCTTCCTAATTAATGAAAACATAGTTCAGACGCCTTACCCTGGTTCACCAACCCTCATTGCCTGGCCTCTGTGGACCTGTTTGACCTTCACCATCATTATTTCCCCTTACTCCCCATGATGCAGCCATAGAGACATCATCTGAGTTCCAGAAGGTGCTTGAATTCTCAGTTTAATTGGTGATAGCTGTCAAATAACCTCCTAATCATTTGCTCAGCATACAGCAAAAGTGTTTTAAAAGAACTTCAGAAAGGGTGGTGCCTGTGGCTGAAAGGAGTAGGGCACTGGCCCCATATGCCAAAGGTGGCGGGTTCAAACCCTGCCCCAGCCTTAAAAAAAAAAAAAAAAAAAAAAAAGAACTTCAGAAATAATTTTGGAAAGAATTTATTTAATACATGCAATAAGGAAACAGTAATATTTTTGGATTTAAAAAAAATCTATTTGATCAACGCATTTTTATTATATACCTACTAAGTGCCAGACATCATTTTAAGGATTTGAAAAATGGCAATGAACGAAACAAAGATTTCTACCATTATGGAACTGAGAGTCCAGCATGAGAGACCAAAAGTAAATGATAAACAGAACAAGGAAATTGGGTAGTACTATTAAAATGTGCTAAGTTCTATGGGAGAAAAGAAAAAAAGTAGAGAGAAAGGGATTGAGAAATAGGAGCACAGATGGGAGAGAGATGACATTTGGGCAAAGACCAGGGGAGGTGGGAAAGTGATGCATTCAGGTGATGTTGGGGAAAGGGTCTTAATATAAAGGGCCTGAGGTTATCAGCCAGGGCAGCATGACTGGGGCAAAGTAGGCAATATGTTCAATAAGATGGTGTGTGTGTGTGTGTGTGTGTGTGCACGATCATGTAGGACCACTAGTTCATATTTATATATGTATATAGATGGTGCCCTTAAAAGATATTTTAAGATAGGAAAAAACTACATTAAAATTATAATATTCAAGTCACATTGGACTTCTGCAATTACAAGAGATATAAGATACAATACACAAGATAATGAACGTTATCCATATATATTGAGTATTACAACTTTGATTCAGTTTTTTCCTTTCTTAAAATATGTATATATTTTTGGTACCCTCTGTATTTTTCAAAAGTTAATTATGGTGAAGAAGGACCATAAAATGTTCACACAGCTCCAGTTTTCCCTAGATCCCACTTACTTAGGTGATTCATTTTAGAAAGAAGTTAATCTGTGTCATTTTGTAATTTGTGCGAACATTTAAAAGTGATTTAAATTGTGTATTGGCAAGAATTAAATAGTAGAATGAAATTGGTTCATTAAGATGACCCAGTAAAAAAATAAATGACCCATAACTGAGAGATTTGTTTCCTGCTTGCAGTGTAGGCTAAGAGTATGGATGGGGTGTAAAATGCTCCAGAGGATACCAGACCAGCAGCTTCAGCATCACCTAAAAACTTGTTAGAAATGCAGATTCTCAGGTCTGGGGTTGGGGTGTGTGAGTGCTTGCAGTGCAGGGACAAATGGATGAGGTAGGGGATGGGGACTCCAGCCTTCCCTCTAGTAGAGGAGAACTTAAAATGAACAACCAATGCCATGGTCTCTGTTCCAGACAGTTCAATTTCATTAGTCTGGGATGGGCTAGGACATCAGTGTTTTGAAATTCTCCTGCGTGTTTCTAAAGAGCAGAATCTCTGTACTACTGTATGGAGCAGATTTCTCTACCTCAGTGCTATTGACATTTTGGACAATTCTTTGTTGTCAGGGCTATCATGTGCACTACAGGATGTTCACCAGCCTACAGAACCCCTGCCCTCATTTGTGAAAACCAAAAATGTCTTTAGATATTGCCAAATGTCCCTTCAGGAGCAAAATTGCAATGGTCCTCACAGTTTAGTGCAACGTTGCCCAGTGTAAGTATGATGTTAATCATTATAACCATGTGCAATTTAAAAGTCTCTGGTGCGATGAAACTACTGATGTAGAGGAACTTTAGTGACTTGCTATTAAAAAATACGGTTGTCACCAATAGCTGCAGCGTGTTGGAGCCTGTAAGACACACATAGCCCCAGGCCTGGCCCCAGACACACTACACCTGCATTTACTACTTGACATCTGCATTTTTGCAAGATCCTTAAGTGATTGGACTTACCTTAAAGGTAGAATATAAGACGTCCCTGAGTCAAACTTCCTGTTAGTCTCCGTCATAGTAGCCTGTTTTTCTTTTCAGAACTTCTTTTTTGTTCTTTTCTTCTATTTTCCCATGACTCGAGAGTGTAGGATCTTGTTATTTACTTTTTCTTTTCTGTCAAATATTCTCTATCAAGGGGGCTTAGAGCAGAGGTTCTCAACCTGTGGGTTGCGACCCCTTTGTAACAATGACAATGCATTCTGCATGTCAGGTATTTACATTACGATTCATAACAGTAGCAAAATTATAGTTATGAAGTAGCAATGAAAATAATTTTATGGTTGGGGGTCACCACAACATGAGGAATTGTATTAAAGGGTCAGGGTATTAGAAGGCATTAGGAAGGTTGAGAACCACTGCCGTAGAGCGTCTTCACATAGTAGGCACTTAAATTTAAATACAGAGGGACTTATTAATACTAAAGAAGAGAAGGTTGAGGACACTGACTGGATATATTCTTCAGCTTTATAGATTCTGATAAAACTGTGCTTGATGGGTTGAATGGCTGCTGGAAGTTTGACTGGGCCTTCCTGCGAGCTGTCACCTGCACCCAGGGAGTCCACATGACTCACTTCAGAAGAATTGCCTATGGGGAACTTACTCTCAATTTCGCTTTCCTGGCAAGGTGGGGCCCCATTCTCTTTCCTTTAGAGGAGTGGAAACGCTCTAGCTGTCTGTGACATCAGCAGGATGTGCTCCTGGGACCCCTTCCTTCGTGGCTGGGAGTGTTGTGTAGGTTTGCTGACTGTATAGTCTTCACACTTCTGTAGTCAGCGGCATTCCAAAGTTATCACATTCAACCTGACTCAGTCCGAAATAACAAAACACCATTTCAGGGTGGAAATCTGGTTTGCAGAGGGAATTACTGAGCTTATAAATCCTGGCTGAAAGTATTTTTTTCACATATAAAAATAGTCTCTGGGCTCTTGGGTTGGTTTTATTTGTTCTTGTGTTTTTAATAATGGAAAATAGTTTCTCCATGCTTTTTTTGCAAAAAGACTGTGAACTTTTTTTTTCTATACTGTTGAGATTTAGTGTTAAGACAGAAGGAATTTACTGATGGATTTGTGCACAAATAATTTGCATGTGGATAGAAAGGCTAAGTTAGTCAGGGGCTTAAAAGAAAAAAAAAAGTAAAAATGAACAACATTTCAGAATCATTATAGTCAGCGTCATTGCCCTTCTCTTATTAAGCTCCCTTCCTTTTATGGCAGGCTTTTGAAAAAATGGAGACTAGGTGCCTGTGGCTCGGTGAGTAGGGTGCTGGCCCCATATACCGAGGGTGGCAGGTTCAAACCCGGCCCCAGCCAAACTGCAACAAAAAATAGTCGGGCATTGTTGCGGGTGCCTGTAGTCCCAGCTACTTGGGAGGATGAGGCAAGAGAATTGCCTAAGCCCAGGAATTGGAGGTTGCTATGAGCTGTGATGCCACAGCACTCTACCATAGGTCATAAACTGAGACTCTGTCTCTACAAAAAAAAAAAAAAGAAAGACAAAATGGAGATTACATATGACTGAAATGTCTACTCACCTTATAAGAGGACTTAAATGAGAAACAATGGCATTGGCCAAATAAATGAACTTGAAAGTCACAGGGCAATGGTTGCCTGGGGTCAAAGCAGGTAGATGAGGGCAGGTGGCACTTAGCTGGCTGAGGTTAATCTCACTGTCCTACAGGTGTGCTACAATGCTTTGTTATTGAAGGGTATATAATTTTAAGAGTATGTAATTTATTGTTTGTTTTCAACTTTAATCTGTTTCTTTCATATCTGAAGAAGTTTCAGTGGAAGGAGATTGGTGCCATATAATCTCATGTACATATGGAGTGGATAGTTTATATGTGAGGCTTGTCCATGATTATGATGACAAGAACTACTTAATCTTTACAAAAATTATATAAAGAAGTGAGATGTGTAGATGAAATTTGCTCTGATTCACTCAATGAATATGGCAAAATTGGAAATAGGCCATCACTCCAGACATTCTGATAGTTTAGTGCAGTGGTTCTCAACCTTCCTAATGTCGCGACCCTTTAATTCAGTTCCTGTGGGTCACAACCCACAGGTTGAGAACCGTTGGTTTAGTGGGAATTTCTTTGTTTATGAAGCTTCTAATAAAAATTGCCTGATGCAATGCTGGTGATTAGAAGCCAAGTAATAATTCTGCTCTAATGACTTTTGCTCTTGCAACCTTGGTTTAACCACTCACATGAGGAAACAGCTTTGCTCTGATTCTAAGGATGAGGGTGAGTGTGAAAACTCCCTGACCAGCCCACATCTCCCCTGTACTACTGTCTAATCAGGGAGCAGTAATAGGTGGCTTAAAGGGTCGGATGCGAGGCTGTGGTTATACAGGGGAAGTAGAAACTGAAAATGAAGGAAACCCCGTGCAGTAAGTCCTCACTTAACATTGCAGACAGGTTTTTGGGAACTGCAACTTCAAGCAAAACAACATACAGCAGCTCTTTGAATAACATCGTTTCCTTGAACTTCAGTTGGTGAGAAAAACAAAATTGGTTTCATTATATGTCGTTTTCCTTCAATTCGCAGTTTCCAAGAACCTATCAATGACCTTAAGTGAGAACTTACCGAATGTTACAAAGCAAGAAGGTTGGCACAGTAGTTATAAAGCACAAAAGGAGAGTGGAAGTATTAGACTGAATGGAAACAAGGGCTGAAATGTCAGATGCTGACAGGGGTTAGCAGGAAAAATGGTAAAGGAAACGTTGTTTGAGATGGTGTTGCTCTGTACCCAACCTCCTTCATTTCCATGGTAATTCTAAGGACACATTGACCAACGTTCTTCCCCTTGAGCCCTTGAGGAAACTGTGGCACAAGACATTTAATTGCACAACTGACTCTCAGGCTCAGGTAGCGCTGGAGATAAAGTGAGAACCAGAATAGGAATTCTGAATTTTCTGTGAAAAATCTCTAGAATATCTCTTAGTTGTGTGGTTGTTACACATAGTTTTAAGCATTTAAGAGCATTTGACAATGATCTCCATTAAAATGATCTATGAAGAAAACTGTATTAATCAGCTCAGACTGTTAGTGAAGAATACTGTAGACCATGTGGCTTAAATGGCAATTTATTTCCCACAGTTCTGGAGGCTAGAAGTCCAAGATAAAGGCCCTGGAAGATCTGGTGTCTAGTGAGGGCCCTCTTCATGGTTTATAGACAATGGATCCTCTTGTAATCTTCCCCTGGTAAAAAAGTGAGAGAGTTCTCTTATTATAAAGGCACTAATTCCTTTTATGAGAGCTCCATCATCATGACCTAATCACTTCCCAAAAGTTTGACCTCCCATACCATCACTTTGGGGATATAGGCTTTTGGGGGGTGGGAAGAATATAGGCTTTAACATGAATTTTTTTGTGGAGGACACAATCATTCAGTTCATAGAAGTTGTGATGTACAATATCCATCTTTATCATTAAAAAAATGGTCAATAGACAGGCTTCCTAATATAGGTCTTAGCTGACCTTCAGCTAAAATTGCCAGTTCCCAAGTATTCTGCAATTTACCTGCTATGAGAATTTGTGTTCTGTATCCATTGATGGCATTTTCACCTTTTCTGAGTCCAACAACCACTGTTGCTTACTTAAAAATATATTTCTTTACCAATAAAATGGTTACTATTACTTGTTTTTCAATTTTTAAAATATTTTATATGGATAGTAAATCCTTATGATTTCTTGTTGATGCAGATTAATTAGACAAAAGTTCAAGTTTGTTTGAGCTAAAATTAACCTGTAATCAGCCTGAGAGCAAAATGGATGTTATTGCATTCATGTTTGAAGGACGTGTCATTATATTCTAAGAAAGCAGTGTTTTAAAAGCTTTTATAAAAGAGTTTGATAGCTAGATCGCATATTTTGTTATACACATTTGTTTTGCTCTGGTCATCAGCAGCAGAGGAAAGGTTTAATTTGCAAAGTAAACCCATGGAGCTCCAGTCACATTGAAAAAATGACAAGAACAAATAGCAACAAATCCTCAGCACCTGTTGAGTGGTCAGGACGCATACATAACTTGTCCAAGCTACCTGTGACTGTGTCGCCATAGTATCCCACAGGGATCTATTTTTCTTCCTTCAGTGAACCTTCAAGCAAAGGCTATACCTTCAATGTTCTCCATTTTCCCCTTCAGTGTAGATTTGTCTCAAGTCAACTGATATTTTTAGCCTGAACAATCAAGGATAACAGTATCTGGAAGTTTACTACCCTGTAACCAAAGCAGTATTTTATAAAAGAATTGACAGGCTTATTTGATTAAATTCTGTAAGCAATTCAGTCTGAATCTTAGCTGGTTACAGAGCTCTTGACTCTGTTTCTCTGAGAGATGTACAAAAGAATCAATTCATCTGGCTGTGATTCCCAGATAAGGAATTTGCTCTAATCCCTGTGTGTAGTTGTGCTCTCTACCTATGCATCTTTGGCTGGCAGTTATAATGAGGGACATAGATGGTCAGCTAAGATTGTTTTAATCCTGATTACTTTACATAAATATAAGACTAACCTTGGATGTTTGTTCATCATAAAGCAATGTTCTTCCTGTGGCTACACCTTTCAGGAATCTAATACAGCACAGCTTTAGGATGAAATGGTTATTGGATGACATCTGTAAGTGACTCATTCTTTTCTTTTGCTCATCTTGGGCATAAAAATTAGAACAACATTATAATGTAACTTTCAAGTAGGGGCAATTTCTTGGCTGTAAAGCGACTAAGCACAAAAGTCAATTATATTGGAAGTCTCAGATTTTAGCTCCTCCTGTATTTGGGGGGATTGTATTGTATACGCTGTCAGCTTAGTCTCATGTTTTATGTGAACTGTCAGGAGGAAGGGAGCTACACGACTGGGAAATATTTTCCATGAGTCATTTGCAGTATCAGTGATGGTATAGATGTTCTATTTGATAAAATAAAATTAATGAGAGGAGGTAGAGTTTCAGTGTTTTCTCTTGGCTTAGTCCAAAGTTTTTCAAACTGATGTGATTACCAGGAGCATCTGGGGCACTTATTGTATATATCTTGGTCATAAAACACTGAACCAGAATTTCTAATGATAGAACCTAGGAATATGTGTTTTATTTATTTATTTTTAGCAGGAACCTAAGACTACTGTGTGACCATGCAAATTTAGGAATATCTACCTTATTAGATAGCATACGAAGCCTCTAGCTCTTTTATCAGAGCCAGAACTTCCACCGTATTTTTTTTTTTTTTTGAGACAGAGCCTTAAGCTGTCACCCTGGATAGAGTGTTGTGGCATCACAGCTCACAGCAACCTCTAATTCCTGGGCTCAAGCGAGTCTCCTGCCTCCACCTCCCAAGTAGCTAGGACTACAGGTGCCTGCCACAACGCCCGGCCATTTTTTGATTGCAGCCACCATTGTTGTTTGGAGGGCCCGGGCTGGATTTGAACCCGCCAGCTCAGGTGTACGTGGCTGGCGCCTTAGCCCGTTGAGCCACAGGCGCCAAGCCAACTTCCACTATATTTTAATTTTTCAAAGCACCTTCCATCTTAGTTTTTTTTTTTTAAATCAAATATGCAGGAAAAGTATTGTCTCTTCATTCACAGATAAGGTATTGTTAACTGACCTAATTCAGCCAACAACTATTAAAGTTTTGGTCAAAAACAGGAAAAATCAGAGTTTGAAGTGTGGAATATCAGCTACTCCTCATAACTTTACAGCCAGGTCATAATAAAAGTATATTCAATTGAGATGATACATGTAGTCGGTGACACATACTGACATTTTCTAGACATTTATTAAATAAGGAACCATAAAATGAGTCTGTAAGTCTGATAAATCTCCAGGGCACTATCATTTGAGGTTCTTTAACAATATTTCACAGAAAGGTTCACTTGAAGCACACACGGCAATGTTCAAAGTTGTATTCTATGCCTCCTAATCTGTTGGCTAGACATCAACTGATTAGTGACAAAAGTCAAATGCTGTCTCTAAGGAACTCAGGGTTTAGGTTTCTTACACCCTATTAAGACAAAGCTAGCGAGTGTTTCTACAATATTTTAGTTATTTCATAAGTCTTGACTCCACTAATTTCACTGCAAGCACAGAGGAGGGAGGTTGGTCAGATGGATCAGGGCTGTGGAAGGGGCATGGATCAGGTGCCTCTTACCTTCACAGTGAGCCTGAAGAGTGTCCGATACCCAGCTCACCCCTGACCAAGGATGCAGCCAGAGTCTTAGACCACACTGAGGACTTAGGCCTTCACCTGCACAAGGCTGTACCCTTGGGATCCCAGCTGGTTGTTGTGGGGAGAGTTTCTTCTGAGTATTCCTGCCTATAGCAAGGCTGGCCTTTGCTATGTTCCTTTAACCTGTGAGACCATCCAAACCAAACATAATATATATATATATATATTTGAGACAGAGTCTCACCTTGTTACCCTCAGTAGAATGCTCACACCAACCTCAAACTCTTGAGCTTAAGTGATTTTCTTTTCTTAGCCTCCCTAGTAGCTAGGACTACAGGCACCCACCACAATGCCCAGTCATTTTTTTTTTTTTTTTTGAGACAGGCTTGCACTCTTGCTCAGGCTGGTCTCAAATTCCTGAGCTCAAGCAATCCACCCACCTCAGCCTCCCAGAGTGCTAGGATTATAGGCTTGAGCCACCATGCCTAGGAAACCAAACATAATAGAGAAGGGGAAGAGGTTTCAAAGCTAGTCAGGGATTTTTGGCATAAGGCAAGGAGTTTAAAATAGAATGCCTAGGGAAGCGGGGCAGGTGAAGTACAAAACAGAAGCTGATGCGGAGGAGGCAGTCGGGTAATGGGGAGACAGCACCCTGTCTGAAGGATCAGTTCCAACTGATAATCTACACTCATAGTTTCTTAAATATGAAAGCTAAATATCTATGTTTTAAAATAAAACATCTCTACTTTTAAATCTCTGCAACTAATTCCAAAGATACATGAAAGGTATACTGAGGCTGTGAGGGCTCAAGTCAGTTTAATGGTTGTCAGTGGTGGTGGCTTGGTCTAAGGAAACTTTTGGGCTGTAGGTATTTCAGAATTTCTATCTCCCAAATGTTTTGGGGTCTCTTTCTTTGTGTTCCTTAGAGAACCACAAAGATTTGGGAAGAACTCAAAGGAAAGAAAACAAGAAATTGGTTAGTTAGTGCTTGTTGTAGTTCAAATAAAATCAATCATCTTACTTTAACCACCACCTAACTCACCAGCATAAAAGGCAACCCAACACAAGTGAAGCCAAATGAAAGCCAAAACCAACAGGTAAAACCTTAGCTTCTTCCTCAGTGAATCAGCGGGTAAGTAATAACCTACTTAGTTATTTATTCCACTGGAAAATCTGTGAGTTTTGGTGGACTCTTTTTCTTCTGTCTGTGTTTTCCCATGACTTTTCAGGTTCCATAGATTTTACCCCCTCCACATCCACATTCATCTTCTTCCTTCCTCATTTCTATTGCCACTGTCCTAAATTAGGTTCCATTGTATTTTTTCCTGGACTATTTATTCATTTTGTTAATTTCAATACATTTAGGGGTACAACTGTTTTTGTGACATGGATGGATTGTATAATGGTGAAGTCAGGGCTTGTAGGGTACTGGTCACCAGAGCCATGTATGTTGTTCCTTCTAAAGGTCCCCTTCTGGATGTCTTTAACTGATTTCATGAGGAAAAAAAACAGATGCTATCAATTTTCTTTCAGGGCTAGGTCTGTGGCCAGGGCAGTCAGGTTCTTCTCATCTGGGTGAGAGTGACAGGAGACTAGAGGGTTTTTAACAGTGGGTGGGACTACTGGAGTAATTATCAATATGAGAATAGAACAGAATAGCACATAGGTCAGTGGTGTCTGAGGCATCTCGTCTTCCTCTTCCAATTACCATGGGTTAACATTGGCTATATATTCATTTATTTATGAAAGTAGGGTCATTAAGTGAGCAAGTTTATGAAAAATGTAAAATAATGAGATGAACTGGATCAAATGTTGGTGATTTTGTATTATTATCTCACCAGTCCCAGCGGCATTTTAGAAAATTAAATGTCCATTGGTAAGGTGGCTTTGGGGCTCATAGATCAATAATTAAGTTTAAAAAAACATGGGGAGAAAAAGATCTTCTATCAAAGTTAGGCCGTCCTTTTCCCTAAAGGGCTAACCTTGGAAGCATCTCTAAGAGGTCTACACCTTCCAGGATGGGTTTAGAGCCCTCCCAGAAGGATGATAGTCAATTTTCCTAAAGAAGAATGAATGATTACAAAAATCACTAAGTCAGGCCTATAAGTGAGTTAAAGTAAAGAAGGGCTCTGACTGGGAAATGTCTACTAACTTGGCTTTAGCTGCAAGACCCTATGGCCTACCTGGGTGACAGTGACAGTTTATATCAGTTACTAGTTATGAGATCACAGATAAGCCACTTATCCATAGTAAGTATTAATGTCCTCATTTGCACAAGGGGGGAAATATCATCACCTACCCCATTTTTTTGTGATGAGGATTATATAAACTTACCTAAATCTCTTAGCAAAATAGCTAGCATATCAGAAGCAACAGATGAATTATGATGACATTATATACATATTCCTCAAATGAAAGTCTATCACTACTTCTACCTTTATCAACATAAACTCATACTAAGTATGCTCCCCAAAACCAGAATCCCAACATTTGGAGGAATCTCAGAAGAATAAAACACTCCTAATAGCTATTGAATAGATAGAATATTCTCATGGTTCAAAATACAAAAAACAAAATAAAAGCTGATAATCTTTGTATCACTCCTTTCTCAACTACATAATCTACTTTCCACCAGTAACTAAGGTTGCCAATTTCTCAAATATCTTAAAGAAAATTGATGCGTCTGCAAGCATAAACAAAAATGCATTCTTTTCCTATTTACACTTAGAAGTGTTTTTATTTTTTATTTTTTATTTATTTATTTATTTTGAGACAGAGCCTCAAGCTGTCACTCTGGATAGAGTGCTGTGGCATCACAGCTCACAGCAACCTCTAATTCCTGGGCTCAAGTGAGTCTCCTGCCTCCGCCTCCCAAATAGCTGGGACTACAGATGCCCGCCACAACACCCGGCCATTTTTTGGCTGCAGCCGCCATTGTTTTTTGGTGGACCCGGGCTGGATTCAAACCTGCTAGCTCAGGTGTACATGGCCAGCACTCCAGCCCGTTGAGCTACAGGCACCGAGCCACTTAGAAGTTTTTAAATATGAATCTCCCACAATACTGTTAAGAAGAATTGTTATTCTTTTCCGCATAGACTTTAGGCTTTGCCACTTTGATACATATGTATTGCTACTTCTAAGACCATATCTAAATGTTGTCTTATGCCTAGGCTACAGTGGTATGAAACATATTTTACAGTTGTAAAATTTGTGCCAAACATTGCCTTGTTACATATATTGAATTTATATGGCAGTTCAATGTGGTTAAACCCAGATGATAAAGAACTTGCTGTGCTTAAGTTGACTGGGTACGTGCATATCCTGCTGCACATATATTTTCCGGATAAAGACTATTCTGCCTTTGCAAGGCATAGGAAGTCTGAAATAATTTCCAGTTTTTAAAATGAGTTTTAGAAATTGGCCCTTCCAATAAGACTGAAAAATACCATGGTAGAATTGCAGTTTAAAAGGAGTTTCTAACAATGTTCTTTTTTCTGTATTCACCTCCTTCAGAATAAATATGTTTCTAAACTATAAAGAGGCATTGACTATGGAGAAGTTAACAGTCAACTTGACCTAGAGCAAACTTAAAAAAAAAAGGTATTAGGAAAGTTGGAAAGCTTAATTGTCTCTTTTAATACAACATTCACAGGGCCTCTTTCACCACGCAGACAGAGTAAATGTGTACAGACTTTGCTATAGGAATATGAAGTCTGGAAATTATGGCGACTTCTATGGGTTTCCATCTAGACCCCCATTGCTAGCTGGTGTATTCCCCACTCTGTTCCAATACTCCACAACACTGGGTATTCTGAGTGCCAGGAGAAAGGCTTGTAGCTACCGTCTTCTCTAGAGAGATGTCCTCAAACAGGAGCCACATCACAGGAGGTTGTAGTCCCTTCCCCAAGGAGTTGTTCACAGTCAATGACTGACTGACACATGTCTTTTTAGGGCCAGTCCTCCTGCCTCATGGTGGAATAACTCTGTGAACAACTCCAGCTTCAGGGCTCCCCGTGAATCAGGCTGACCCTAGACTGCAGCTGAGACCACGTGATTGCACATGGAGAGAAGCAATAGTGTAGGCAGCAGATGTCAAGGTCCTCATTTAGAATGGGATAGTTCTGTAGCAATTAAGGCAAAGCTCCTCTGAGCAAAGTGAAAAGAATGCTCTCTGCCCATTCTGCTTCTTCCTCAACCTTCTTAATTTTAATGTAGTGAACCCATTTCCAGGCTTCCTACTGAAGCCCTGCCCTGCTAAACTTATTCCTCTAAGTATTAGAATCTTGACATTTCCCACTCACACATGACTCAGGGTCAAGCTTAGAGCTAAAATACTGGGTATTCTCTTCCTTTCTTTACTTTTGTCTAAAACACTACAGGAGAAATTGAAAGAAGGGGAAGCAGCAGGAGTAGGAAGATAGGAGTGTCTGTTAAATTCCTATTTTTTTTTTCCTTTAAAGTCCTCACTTCCACATTTTCACCAGAATGTTCATTGCAGCTCAATTCATAATTGCCAAGTCGTGGAAGCAACCTAAGTGCCCATCAACCCACGAATGGATAAAAAACTGTGGTATATATATGCCATGGAATATTATTCAGCCATTAAAAAAGATGGAGACTACATCTTTTACATTTATCTAGATTGAGTTGAAATACATTCTTCTTAGTAAATTATCACAAGAATGAAAAGGTAAATATTCAGTATACTCCATACTAATATGAAACCAATATATAAACAATTGCATGCTCATATGAACAATAAAACACAAATATAGTCTAGTACAGAGGTAGAGGGAGGTGGGAGGGGGCAGGGGGCAGGAGGGAGAATGTTTGGCAGAAGGAGGGAGGGCATGAGGCGGGATCTCACCTAACATGCACATTTAGGGGTGTCTAACACACTCCCTGGGTAGGGACTTTTATACCTGGAACTTTACCCTGGAACTGAGAACAGTCTAACCTAAAAATCTGTATCCTGGGTCAGTACCTGTGGCTCATTGAGTAGGGCGCTGGCCCCATATACCAAAGGTGGCAGGTTCAAACCCAGTCTCGGCCAAACCCAAACTGCAAAACAGAAAAATAACCAGGAGTTATGGGGGGCTCCTGTAGTCCCAGCTACTTGGGAGGCTGAGGCAAGAAAACCGCCTAAGCCCAGGAGTTGGAGGTTGCTGTGAGCTGTGTGACGCCATGGCACTCTACCGAGGGCAATAAAATGAGACTCTGTCGCTACAAATGAAATAAAATAAAATAAATTGTACCCTGATATTAATTTGAAATAAAAAATAAATTTAAAATAGTCCTCACTTCCTATTCACAAAGAGACTGGATTCCCCAGTTTTGGTCCAGTGTTATTTATATGCATTTTTAAAGCAATAACTTCTACAGCAGGGGAAGGAAGTAAAGGTAAACAGGCTTCAAGTGACTGGTCAAATTCACATACCTTGGCACAGCTTTAGGAACAGACTGTTTCCTGACTCCCCAAATGCGCAGTCACCTCTAAAGCCTAAAAGAGGATGGTGATTATTTTTAGTATTTAATAAAAGCTTAGAAAACAAACAACCCCCACCCCCAAAACTAAAAGGACATTCAATATGATACTGCGATGGTCTATCAGCTAAAAATTGACCGAAGTCATCTGAGTACGTGGTAAAAAAACCTGGAAGTGTACCAAGTCCCCCTTTCCAATCCCCATATCCTTGAAGATGAGAAAATTAAGAGAGATCAAGTGACTTGAGTATAATCCCACAGCTTGAGAGGAAAAAAGCTCAGGCTGGAGTGCAGATGTCGCGATAAGGCAACTTGCTATCTGCGAACGCCACAAACTAGATTTCCAGGAAATCCTTTTTCAAACACCCAGAAATGTTGGATGAAATACAACAAACACTCTTTGAAATGCATGTCTGAGCTCACAAGAAGATGGAAGATAGAAGCAGAGAAAATATTGCAACATGTTCATATCACTAGAGCACAAAGGGTTTAGTAATATTGTGCTTCCCCCAATCTCTTCTGGAAGGAAAGTTAAGCTTGGAGAAAAGAACTAAAAGGTGTAACACACATAGATCAGGAAACTATAAGAGGAAATTGGGAGAGATGTGATATTTGAAAAAAAAGGGAAAGGGAAAACCTGAAAAAGTTGACAGCATTAAAATATACAATGAGATGGTAGAAATAATTCCCTCCACATAAGTAATTACAATAAATACAAATGTCTATTTTCAACAATTAATAAAGATCAACAGGGATTAAGCAAGGCTTATATAATTGAGAAACCACACATATGACATACGCACAAAAAAGTACTGAAAATCAGAGAATGCAAAATATATGCCAGGCAATTATTATATAAAAAAAGCTGATGTCAGTTAGAAATCCATAGTATTTTCAGAGAAAATGAACTTTAAGTTAAAGCATGAATAGAGATTAAAGCAATTGCTCCATAATACTAAAATATTTATTTCAACTGGAAGATTTATTAATTCTAAATTCTAATAGCATAGCACGACGATATATAAAACAAATACTGGCAAAATTGCGAGCAAAAACATGTAAGATTTCACAAATGTCTGTCATATCTGAGGCATGTATAAAAATTAGAGTGCTTATGAAGATTAGAACATTTAATTTTTATGAGTCCAATGAGACTTTGATATGAAAAACAGACAAGTAGGAAAGGGAAATCTATACTGGTCAATTTCACTCATGAACATAGATTTCAAAAATTCTACATAAAATATTAACAAATCAAAGGCAGGCATTGTTACCCTCCTCCAAAATAAAGATTTAGAGTAGTTATTTTAGAGTAGTTATTTCTACTTTCCTGCATACTTGTCTAGTACTTATTTCCATCTTTAAAAATATTTGTTTATATTAATCATTTTTAATATCAGTTTTAATATAGACTTACTTAATTCAGTATCATTATATTTGCCCACTGTTATTTCTTATAGCATACTTTCTTAACAAAGGTTTTTTTTCTTTTTTTTTCTGTGTACTTTGTAGAGAAGCATAATTCTGCTTGTTATAAAAGTGTATCATCTATTGATTCTTTCAGTAAGTCTGAAAGGGTAAGCTCAGTTTTTCCTTGTATAAATATGTTCTACTTTTCAACTTGTGAAAGACTTTGAGAATAGAGTTCTAAGGTGCCAATTATTTTCTCCTCAGTATTTTCTCTTTGGCCATTTGCTGATATGACAGCTTGTGTACATGTAATTGTTTCTCTTCTCATTTCCTTTGAAGTGTCACTTACTAGTTTCTTGTAGTTTTTGTTGTTTCCTATGATCTGTACGTGCCCCTAGATTATGTGTTGGAAACTTGATACCCATCATGGGAAGTGGGATCTTTGGGCAGATGTTTAGGCCATGAGGCTCCACCCTGTGAACAGATTGGTGCTGCTATGGAAAGTGATCCTGAGAATAAGTTTCTTCTTTTTTGTCTTTCCACGTTTTGCTATGTGAGGGCACAGCACAGCACGAAGGCCTTCACCAGAAGCTGGTATGATCTTTTACTTTTGAGCCACCAGAACTATGAGAAATAAATTACTGCTTTTCATAGATAGACATTTATTTAAGGAATTGGTTTAGGCACTTATGGAGGCTGGCAAGTCCAAAATCTGGGTAGATAGACAATAGTTGCGGATTGAGCACAAAGATAGTATGCTTGTAGAATTCCTTCTTCCACAGGGAGGTCAATCTTTTATTCTAGTTAAGCCTTCAACTGATTGGATGAAGCCCATCCAGATTACGGAAGGCAATCTGCTGTACTCAAAATCCACTGATTTAACTATTAATTCCATCCAGAACACTCTCACCAAGACATCCAGAATAATTTCTGACCAAACATTGGAGCACTATGGCCTAGCCACATTGACACATCAAATTAACCACCACAAGTCTACTTGTTGTCAACTGGACACCCATATGCATCACTTCAAACTAGACTTAAAGTCCAAACAAAGACAAGAAAAAGGCCAGACCTCCACCTGAAATGATTGGACCATCTTGTGTACAAATTAAATTATACTAATCTTTTCCTCCAAAAAGGGTGCAAAGTCTTTGGGTGATGTTCATTCTTCTTGTTGCTATACTGTAAGTTAAATACTAACAATAATTAATAATTGATTTAAATATAAATTCAATACTTTTTCTGTTATACAATAAGGCAGTATAAAAGAAAGAATACAAAGATATGTATTATACATATACATACAGCCATATTCATAACTAAGTAAGGAAGAAATACTTAAGACTACTACAGCTCTTGTTTCATAACTGATCCTGTGGTCAGAGCTGGTATTACCTTCTTCTACTACTCATTCCATATTCCTTTTGGTATCAGCAAGCACCTCAGCCAGCATGGCTTTTCACCTGGTGTGATAACCAAAACTTTGATTCCTGAATGGTCTGGGTTTTAGTAATCCTACTTTGAGTTGTAGTTTTTCATTGACTTTAATATTTGGGTATAGTAAGAGGTCCCTTAAATTTTTCCTTTTTCTGGATACACTCTTCCTTACATCCATGATGAAATAGCAGTCCATTTCACCTTGTTAGTCTGGATCAGTCACGCTAGCCAGCACAGAAACTCTCTTCTTTGCCTGGTGATTTAGAAGCATGGGAAACCCAAAGTGGCTAGGTGACCGTCTTAACTTCCAGCTCAATGGAATCATCATTGTGTCTTCTCATGGAAGCATTCCTTTCTCTGAAACTAAGACTTCTAGGCATGCAGAGGATAAGGTTGTGAGAGCAGGAGACAAAAGTTTTGCTAGTGGATCACTAGGGGTTATATAGTGAGGGATGTCACTCCTATTTCACCCCTTGATTCCTGGACCTATGACTCTGACTATGGGAGAAACAGCATCATATATTAGATCAGATCATATATAGCTTTCTGGAGAACCTTGTTAAGGTATTTCCACTTAGCTGTCAAGGAAGCTCAGTCTTTGAAGAGCCATCCCAATGTTCTATCAATTTAGCTGTCTCAGTATGGTGGGAAATGTGGTGAAGTCCTGTGAATTTCATGACCACAAGCCCATTGCTACACTTTATTTGCTATCAAGTGAGTTCCTTGGTAAGAAGCAATGCTGTGTGCAATGCTATGACAGTAGGTAAGACCTTCTGTAAATCCATGGATGACAGTTTTGGGGAAAATATTATGTGTGGCGAAGCTAAATCCATATACACAGTATGTGCCTTTTCCAACAAGAACAAAACCATACCTGAGTTTTCTTTTTCTCTGTCAATTGATGGTAGGGAACTCCCTGTATGGCCATGGAGTGCAAGCTGGGAGAGTCAACACAGTACAGCAGGAACAGGACTGTGAGCATTTAAGTCACTTCTTTGTGTAAACGCTTATGCCTCAGGGTCTGGTCAGGCCTGATCTCATATGTGACACGTCCAACGCTGTCATTTGATGATGGAGTGATGCTGTGCATGCCCACCTTTATGGGTTGGTCAGATAACAGTAACATGATGACATCCATCTGTTGCAGAGCCTTTTCTTTCTGGGTCTCACTTGAAACTAGAACTTTTAAAGTCATTCAGTAAGTGGGCTGGAGTAGCACACCCAGAGAAGGACTGTGTTGTCTCTGAAATGCAAAGAAGCTCAGTAAGCATTGTGCTTCAGATTTGGGTTATAGGAGGGGCAGATACAACAACTTTATCCTTCATCTTAGAAGAGATATCTTGATAGGCTCCACACCGTTGGACCTCCAGAAATTTCACTTAATCGTAGTTCTGTAAATTTTTGTTGCATTTGTTTTCCACTCACTGATTGGCAAATATCTTACCAATAAATCTAGAGTAGATACTAGTTCCTACTCATTAGGTCCAATCAGCATAATGCCATTGATAGGGTGTAATGGACCAGTGTGACAACTATTGGAAGGGAAAGATGATGGTGATTGAGATTCCAGCAAACTAAATTATGAACGTAGCGCTAAAGACTTGATACAGCTCTGGGGTAGAACAGTGGAAATGTGTTGCTTGCCTTGCTCAGTGAAAGCAAATTGTTTCTGGTGGTCTTTATTAACAGATATGAAAAATAAAGCATTTTCCGGCTCAATAGCTATGTATCTAGTACCAGGAGATATATTAGTTTGGTCAAACAATAAAACCATGTTTGTAGCAGCAGCTGCAATTGGAGTTAGCACCTTGTTAGGCTTATGATCACTCACTGTCATTCTCCAAGATCAATCTGTTTTCTGCCCAGGCCAAATAGGAAAGTCGAGTGATAAATGTGTTGGGAATCACCACCCTTACACATTTCAAGTGTCTGGTGGTAATCCTAATCTCTACAATTCTTCCAGGAAAGTGATATTGCTCAGGTTTACTACTTGGAAAAGTACAGGCAGTTTTAGTGGCTTCCACTTGGCCTTTCTCACCATAACAGCCCCTCTCTGTAGGTCAAAGGACCAGTGCGGGGATTCTGCCAGTTGCTTAGTGTGTCTATTCCAATTATTTGGGGGAAATAAACACAAGATGGATTTAGAGACTCATTGGGCCACCGTGATGTGAGCTTGAGCTAAAACTCCACTGGTCACTTGACCTCCATAAGTCTCTGCTCTGACTGATAGAATTACATTGGTAGGATTAGTGCTGTTGAGAGCTGGTAGCTAGTAGTTCCTAAAACTTCTGATTATTTTTCCTCAGTGCATGGTCACATTGGTATAAGGTCATTACCCTTTTGGGTAAGGTCATGAGAAAGATTAATATGTAAATTTTTGGCAGTGTACCAGGGTCCTTCCTTAAGGAGACCCAGCCTCCCCTTCATTCAAGGCCTTCTGGGTCCCTAAACTTTCTCAAGTTTGGGATAAGATTTGAGGCCATTACTTTGTTTTTATGAAATAAGTTAGACTTTTGCTCAGTTGATCTACAACTTCTACTTATATAGGTCAGATAAAAATTTGGTAGGCTTCCTCTTTATTTTACTCCTAGGAACAATGAGCCAATGCATAGATATGCATAAGTCAGGCTATTCTGATTGCTGCTTTGACTTTGCTGTCCTTTTGGTAAACACACTAATGTTGCCTTTTTAGCCTTTGAGTACTGACAGTTGGTTCTTGCTATGCCAGAATCCAACTAAATTTTCCATTTAAGCAGCAGCCTGTAAATTCTGGCCTACAGAGAAGAGTGATCATAGAGCTCTTCAGTGTTGCTGGGGCTCCCTTCATAAATTTGTTTCTTGTAGTCATGATGAATGGCAACTCTATCTTTTGCATTCTTCTGGCATTGTGAGAAGGTCTTAAATGATAACCCCCACTGTAACATTTTTATTTTCCTAATAGAATCCTTTTCTCTATTATCCATAAAGGAAGGTCTGGCATTTCAAGATCATTCACTGTGGGCCAACTTTTGTTTCATGTTTTACATAACCAACAAACCATACTATTAGAGACTTTTCTAATTCCCAGAGCAGCAACAGTTAATGCAGAAGCTTTGCTTAGGGAACCCATATTAGTAAATTCAACCTGATCCAACTCTATGTTATATTATTGTGAAACATATCATTATCTCACACTCTTCATATCAATTTCTATACTTAGTTCCTGGAATTTAGTGTGTGTGAACTAGAAACATAATATCAAGTGCTCTTTTGGAGGATAGCATACCTCCTGATGTGTCATGCTGGAGGTCAGAGTCCTAAATTACATTTTATTGAGCCAAAATCAAGGTATTTCCAGGGCCATGTTCTCTGTGGAGGCTCTAGAGAATTCCTTCCCTGTTTCTCTAGGCTTCTGATGGCTGCTAGCATTCCTTGGCTTGTGGTTGCATCACTGCAGTCTTCAAGTGCAGCATCTGCAAATCTCTCTGTGTTCATGGTGACATTGCCTTTTCCTGTCTGTGTCAAATATCCTTTGCGTCCTTCTTATATAAAAATGAGATTGTACTTGGGGGTCTATCTGGATGATCCAGGACATAGCATCTCAAGTGCTTTAACTTAAAATCTGCAAAGATCTTTTTTTTTTTTTTGCAGTTTTTGGCCGGGGTGCCCACCACCTCCGGCATATGGGGCCGGCATCCCATTCCTTTGCGCCATAGGGATTAGTGAGTAAATATTCTTTTGGGAGGTAAATACAATTTTTTCAGCCTACCACACCATGTCTGTCTTTATTTTTTATATATATATTCTTTTTCTTTCTCTTTTTAATACAACTCATTTTCCAATACTTCAGTGAATAAATTCACAGAAAAAGTTATTTTAGGTCCTACTTTTTAATGCTACCTTCCTATTTGATTGTGACTTTGTACATAGATATTAAGATGGAAAACCCTGGTCTTCAGAAAACAAAGTATGGAAGCACATGTCTTCTTTGCTACTCTTTATAATTGTATTTCAGAAGTTTTTGAGCATGTGAGATATTTATTTGTGTGTCATCCTAAATGTCCTGCAAGAGTATGAGGCCTTTTGGATATCAGTCCTTTAAATTGTATATGTTACCCACAACAAATATCATATTGAATGGAGTTAAATTGAAATCATTTCCACTCAGATCAGGAACCAGGCAAGGTTGCCCATTGTCTCCACTGCTTTTCAACATTGTAATGGAAGTCTTAGCCATTACAATTAGGCAAGAAAAGATGATCAAGTGTATCCATATAGGGTCAGAGGAGATCAAACTTTAGCTATTTGCAGATGATTTGATTGCATATTTGCAAAACACCAGGGATTCTACTACAAAACTCTTAGAAGTGATCAAGGAATATAGCAGCATCTCACATTACAAAATAAACACTCATAAATCTGTAGCCTTTATATATACCAATAATAGTCAAGCTGAAAAAACAGTCAAGGACTCTATTCCTTTCACAGTACAGCCAAATAAGATGAAATACCTGGGAGTTTACCTAACCAAGGATGTGAAAGATCTCTATAAAGACAACTATGAAAACTCTGGAAAAAGAAATAGCTGAAGATGTTCACAAATGGAAAAACATATCATGCTCATCTAAAGCAATATACAATTTTAAAGCAATCCCTATTAAAGCTCCACTGTCATACTTGAAAGATCTCAAAAAAATAATACTTCATTTCATATGGAATCAGAAAAAAACCTCGAATAGCCAAGTCATTACTCAGAAATAAAAACAAAGCAGGAGCAATCATGTTACCAGACCTCAGATTATACTATAAATTTATAGTGATCAAAACTGCATGGTACTAGCACAGAAACAGAGAGGTAGATGTATGGAACAGAATAGAGAACCAAGAGATGAACACAGCTACTTACCATTATTTTATCTTTGGCAAGCCAATTAAAAACATTCAGTGGGGAAAAGATTCCCTATTTAACAAATGGTGCTGGGTGAACTGGCTAGTGACCTGTAGAAGACTGAAACCCACACCTTTCACCATTAACTAAGATAGATTCTCACTGGATCAAAGATTTAAACTCAAGACATGAAACTATAAAAATACTAGAAGAAAGTGCAGGGAAAACACTTGAATAAATCAGATTGGCTGAATATTTTATGAGGAAGACCCCCATGGGCAATTAAAGCAACACCAAAAATACATTACTGGGACCTGATCAAACTAAAAAGCTTCTGAACAGCCAAGAACACAGTAAGTAAAGCAAGCAGACAGCCCTCAGAATGGGAGAAGATATTTGCAGGTTATATCTCCAACAAAAGTTTAATAAACAGAATCCACATAGGACACAAACGTATTTGCAAGAAAAGAACAAGTGATCCCACATCAGGGTGGGCAAGGGACTTGAAGAGAAACTTCTCTGAAGAAGATAGGTGCACAAACTACAGACACATGAAAAAAATGCTCATCATCCTTAATCACCAGAGAAATGTAAATCAAAACCACTTTGAGATATCATCTAACTCCAGTAAGACTAGCCCACATCACAAAATGCCAAAACCAGAGATGTTGGCGTGGATGTGGAGAAAAGGGAACGCTTCTGCACTGCTGATAGGAATGCAAACTAATACGGTCCTTTTGGAAAGATGTTTGGAGATCACTTAGGCATCTAAAAATAGACTTGCCATTAGATCCTTCAATTCCCTTACTAGATGTATATCCAGAAGATCAAAAATCAAAGAAAGGGGGAAGGAGCGAGGGGCATGGGGTCTTGGTGTGTGCCACACCTTTTGGGGGCAAAACACGATTTTAAGAGGGACTTTACCTAATAAATGCAATCAGTGTAACCTGGTTTCTTGTACCCTCAATGAATCCCCAACTATAAAAAAAAAAATCACATTATAAGAAAGATATTTGCACCAGAATGTTTATTGCAGCCCAATTAATAATTGCTAAGTCATGGAAGAAGCCCAAGTGCCCATCAAACAATGAGTGGATTATGTACACCGTGGAATATTATGCAGCCTTAAAAAATGTGGAGGCTTTACCTCTTTCATGTTTATTTGGATGGAGTTGGAACATATTCTTCTTGGCAAAGTATCTCAAGAATAGAAGAAAAAGTATCCAATGTACTCAACCCTACTATGAAACCAATTTATAGGTTTCATATGAAAGCTATAACCCAACTATAGCCCAAAAAGAGGGGGAAGGAGGAGGGGGAAGGAGGAAAGGGAGGGGGGAGAATAGGTGGAGGGATGGTAATTGGTCGGAACACACCTACCGTGCATTTTACAAGGGTACATGTTAAATTTACTAACTGAAGAGTATAAATGTCTTAACACAATAACTAAGAAAATGCCGTGAAGGCTATGTTAACCAGTTTGATGAAAATATTTCAAATGGCATATAAAATCAGCACATTGTACCCCATGATTGCATTAATGTACATAGCTATGTTTAAAAAAAAATAAAAAAACTAAATTGTATTTGTTGAATGTCTATTGGAAGTTTTTTAAAATTTCCAATTAATATGAGGGTACATGCTTTAATCAAAGTATTCAATAAATGGAGAAAAAAACTTATAGAATTTTTCAGTCAATTGTAATTACTAAAGCAAAGCTTGAAATAGGCAGTGACATTGATTCTGCAAAAGCAAGCAAGGTATTAAACAAATAAATGATGAGAGCTTAAATGTTGTTTAATTTTTAAAATTTATAATTTTGATTTATCTTGATTTATGGAAACATTTCTTGGTGGAACTTCTAGTTTTAATTGGATAAGTTTATTCTCTGTACCAGAATAGAATAAATTCAAGAGGACTTTAATGGTTGGTAAATGCATTTAAATTATTTCAATAAATCATAGGGACAACTTAGCTGATGAATTTTATCTTGTAAAAATATTTGTCAGATAAGATACTTTGAATGAAAATAGTTGAGCCAAAACAATCCTATAGGGGAAAATTAAAATTGATCTGAAGTTACCAGTTTCTTTAGCATCCATAGGAAAAGTATTCTATCAGGGAAAAATACGGCCAACATAGAAAAGCCAAACAGGAGTGCCAACCTTTCCATACTGTTAAATATTAAATGTAAAAAATTAATGAAAATTTTATAAAAATAATTAAAACTATTTGACTAAACATTATAAATATTTTGTACAAAATATGTCTTACTATTAATAGAAATAGCTAAAAATGTATACAGAAACAGCTGAAACTAATTAATATAATTCAATATGTGCCCAAATTAATTATTCTACTTATTATTTGATATCCAGAAAGTCAATAGAAAGAAGTTACTTTTTTTCTTTAATATACCAGATATATGCTATTTTTGTCAGAAGCAATTCTTCTTTGGAAACTAGGTTTTGAATAGAGTAGTCTTATAGGCCTTTCAATGAAAATAAATCAATGTGTTAGTCAAGAAAATTTTTTAAATTATCTAATTTTAAAGGGTTCTGATTAGGATGATATATATGATTGCTTTATCCATATCATGTGTTACCTACGTTTTTCTGTTTAGATGTTTGTAGAATGTTACTGTTTCCTGTGTCCTGAATTGTTGCAGTAATGTGAGCACTCATGGAACCCCTTTCAAGCTAGAAACTATATTACTCATTTGTGGGGAATATGTCCTGTAATGTTTTATTAAAGATTTTTTTAATTTTTGTGTTTTCTTTCTTTTTGTATTTTCTAGAAATTACTTGATTTTAGACTTTCTAGCATAGTCTTCTAATTTTCTTTTCTCATTTTTTTCCATCTCTTTTTGCTCTACTTTCTGGAAGATTTCCTTAACTTTATTTACCAATTTTCCTATCAAGTGTTTTATTTTTACCACAATTTAAAAAGAGTAATAGAATCTATTCTTTTTCATGGATCCAAAAATTTTCTCTGGACATATTAATAATTTTTTAAAATTAATTTTTCTCTTTTTATAGCATTGTTTTTTTCCGGTAATATTTTTATGTGTCTCTTTCAGTTTCTATTGATTGATTGTTCATGATAAAGAGCTGGGGACTTAAAAGTTAATTGGAAGATGTATGTATTTAAGCGAAGTTGTTCAAATTTGAACATCTCTGTGGGGGTATCAGTATCTTTGAGATTTTCCTTGTGGGTGGTAAGCTACTCAGAAGTCTGTCTAATTACTGATGGGAGAGGTCTGATGCATTCTGGGAGCTAAGCCATTCAGCATTCAGTATTCATATGATTGCTGAACCTTCCTCTTTTTGGTATACTTCCCATACATACTTTCAACTCTGACTAGCAATTAGCAATCTTTATAACTTCATTTTACTCTTTCAACATTAATGGCAACAACAAAAATCTTTAAACTTCTGGGATAGAAGTAATTGTTCTGAAGAATAGACTGGGAAAGAGAGAAAGAAAGGGAGTCTAGTCTGGTAGAAATCCCATTGCTTCTGAAACAGCTTTCCCAGTCTTCTTGATGGAACCACTTTTCCTTCATTTACAGTTCTAGAGTTACCAGATACTGCTAGTTCCAAAATCTTTTGAGAATTCTGTGGTAGAATTAATTGGGTTATTAGTTTTTCTGCCTGCTGGTTGCATTCATCTTCCATGGGTCTGCTAAGTCATTAGCACTGGCCATCTGCTTTTCAGGTTTCAAAATCTTATCACTGTTGTCTCCACTGCTGCTTTCTCCAGCTTTGTGAATTAAAATATTTTCCTTTTAATTTTGGCAAGGTTTCAGGAGTGAGTAAAATTTTAGGTATGTATTCTGTCCTCATAATCCTTATAAATGTTCTATAACAGTTTTCTTTTTTAACTCTGTTTGCTCTTTTCATAGCATATTTTCTTTCATTGTGGTTTTCCTTATTTATTTTCTTTAATCATTTTAAACATACTGATTGTATAATTCTTTTCAGATCATAGAATTGTCTAATTGCTAAATTGAGATGTTACCAAAGCTAAGCCATTTCTTTGTGAGGTTTGCAGTTTTTTAGACTGTGATCTTCTCTCATTATCCAACACTTCCTCTTTCCCCCTCTCATGGCAGAAATGTTGTTGTGAAGTAATGTTGCACTTCACATGCTCAAAACCAGTTTTTATTAATTTCTTAGCTTGAAGATTCTTTTTTTTTTTGTAGTTTTTTGGCCAGGGCTGGGTTTGAACCTGCCACCCTTGGGTATATGGGGCCAACGCCCTACTCCTTGAGCCACAGGTGCCACCCCAGCTTGAGGGTTCTTGCTTTCATAAAACGTGTATATTGATTCCACATGTGTGTGTTTTGAAGGCATGGGTCTTACATTCTCATGGTAGAATTTCCTTTTTATTATTTTCATTTAGAGAACTTCCTTATAATTTCCAGAGGCTGGTGGGCCTTCTTAGACTGAGGGAGCCATTCTTTCAGGCTCTTGGCTTTACGTAGGGTAGCCAGTTTCAGCCCCTATCTTGTAAGAACTTAACAGCAAATGTCTTAGGTTGACTTTTTCAACAGCTGATGGCGAGGTTAGGATTTGTATGAAAGTAACTTATTTAGTAAGTGTTTCCAGAAAAAATAGGAGTGTGAAGAAAAGGGACTAAAAAGGGAATTTGACCAAGCAAGGGCATGATGCCAAGCAAAGTTCTACTGAGAAAATTTTGGTTCAGTTCTGAAGTACAGGTTTGAAGGTCACAATTTAGAGCTCTCCCAAACAAAGGGAAAAGAGTTGGTGTAGTTATCGACCAATCATTCCCTAGCCTTCCCTAGAAGCCTTTAACTAATGATTCCCAGGAGGTTACAGCATTCCATCAGTTCTCAAAGGCGATCTAACAGCTTCAGGCTACCTCCCAGACAGACAGATGCAGGTGCTAACTGAGTGTATACAGGAGGTTAGGTGCCAGACTAAGTAAAGAATCTGCAGGAATGTGGGTGGAACAATGGCATTGCCCTTTGCACACCATCCTCCCTTTGTGTCTGAAGCTAAGGCTGACCTTGGCCTGCATGCATCTGGGTATACTCCCTTACTACCCTGGCTCTGGCATCAGACAGAACTTCTCACTCTTTTTTTATAAAAGTCTCTCCTAATTTGCTGGGTTTGGGCATAGCCTTTCTTTATTAAATTAAAGATTAAAACAAAGTGTGGTGTTTTTGCCATTTTTGTGAGCTTGAAGTAGACTACTTCAGCACATCCCATCATGATATAAGACCTGAAGTCTGGAAAGTATCACTTAAGCAGAAATAAATGACACACATACCTTTCACTGTGTGGAAAGTGATGATGTGGGCAGAGATAAGATATAATTTGGATTCTCATAGAAATTACATGCTAGAAAGCTCTAAAAAGAATTGTGCCTTGTCTGTCAGATAATTTGTTTATTCTCCCAAGTTTAGCATAGTTGAAGACTGATTTGAAATTAGGTGCTAGTCTATCAAATTATGAGCTGGGATTGTTTGCAAAAATGGATTCTCTGAACTTTACATTTCATTTTACTAGTAACAGGCTATCAAAAACATGTTTTGCCAAACACAGTTACCTGTAAAAAACATAGCATAACTTCTTAAGAGTAACAAGAATATATCTTAGGTGATAGACCTACATCCCTGCCTATTATCTATTCTTTTACTTCCTAAAATGTCATAGCAGTCTGAGATACATGGGCAAGTTGGATAAGTAAAATAACACACAAATGAAATCCAGATCCTTATTACTGCAATGTGACTCTTATTTTATAGAGGTTGATCTGATTTGTAAGGATGCACAGGAAGGATGCTTTGTGTGTGTGTGTGTGTGTGTGTGTGTGAGAGAGAGAGAGAGAGAGAGAGAGAGAGAGAGAGAGTGAGAGAGAGAGAGATGAGTCATGTGGTTCCTCATAAATTTGTCTCTGGAAGCTTTCTAAACAAAAGGTGATTTTCTTCTGCAAACACTTTTAAATGAGTATCTCTCCACAAAATAGAATAACAAAATGAAGAAAGGAAGAAATAAAATAAATAAAATGAGTGGGTAGGCATGTAATGGACTTTCAATTCTGGAATCAGACTGGAGAGGGTTTTTTTTAGCTTTGCCTTTCTAGTTCCGCCACCTTCCTCAAGTTCCACAGTGCTCTCTAAGCTGCAGGTTCTTCATCTTTAAAATGTGTGTTATAGTCATATGTACTTCTTAGGATGTGATGAGAGCAGGTGACATTGTGAATAATGCCTACCGCTGTGCACAGCTGGTTAGAACTCAATAAATGGCAGTGACGATGACTATTATTACATCATTGGCATCAGACTAAAAATAATGGTTTACTAAGGGTGTATTTATGTTCGACAGCTACTTTACAATCCTTAACTTCACATCCACATAGTCTTATAACAGCAAATTTGAATAACACAGTTGCCTTTCCTTCCCTTCTCTTTCCCTTTTCCTCTTTCCCTCCCTTCTTCACTTTCTTCCTTTCTTTCATAGGACTGTGTGTTATATTCAGATTCAGAGTCATATTAAAATACCTCTCCCCATTGCAAGCGTATTGATTATTAAATCAGGAAACATAATCTTTGTAAAACTCCATTATAAATTCATGGAAGCCTCTCTAGGTTAAACATCATTTTCAACTTGACCTCTTTGAGAAAACCCTGCAGTAACATTTTAGAGGAAAACTACTTCCTCTCCTTCAAGAATAACAAAGGCAAATTATTTCCTAATTCCAGACACCATGGCGCTCTGTGAATTTAGCCTTTTATTTTACTATATCCTAAGCTAAAGCAAATAGTTAGCTTGACATAATAAAATGAATCATGCATTTAAAGCAAACAAGCCAACAAACACACAAACATTAGCCAGAGGATTTGAGCTACCAAATAAAATTGCTGATTTTCTGTGGTAAGCTGGACTAACATGTTCATCATCAAGAACAAGTCTTGCATGGGTTGGGCTAATAATCCCAGTTGATTTTATTATACAAAGGTTAACAATACACAGGCCAGTGCTGTTCTATTGTTAAGCTTATGCAAATGTTTTAAATCAGGTTTCTGAAGATACTTGAAAGTCAGATAGCCACTGGCCTTTTTTCATTGCAAATGGACCTTTGTTAATGATTTTACTATAAAAACAGCCACTAGAAACTTCTCAACAAACCCTAAATTTGTCTTATGATACCATTCATTTTGCTGAACAAGTCAAAGTATTAGTACTTACTTTTTTAAATCCGCCAGAAAGAGAGACTATAAGAAACGATGTCCACAAGAGAGAAAAACACAACTCAAGAATGGGGGAGACAGGTCTGTAAGCTCCCACCTAATGGGTACAGGCGTATGTGGCATACCTCCTAGGTGAAGGACTCAACTAGAACTTGGACTTTACCTTATAAATACAAACAGTGCCCACTAATCGTATGTACCCTTATATTAATCCAAAATTTAAAAAAAAGAAACGAAGCAAAACTGATTAAGAAGGCCTTACTGCCTTTTGGATCAGGTTATATTAATTAAGAATTAGACCTATGCTTTTATGACCCAGGAGAAGACATAGCAGTGATACCTGCAGGGTTGTATATTTTTACCATTTGTGACCTTATTGTTATTATTATTTTTTGTAATTTTTGACCTTACTGAAAAGAGACCAAATTCTTAATTTACTCAAAATCAGTAAACTTAGACTCCCATTGGTGAGGGATAATTTTCAACTCTACCTCTTTTTATAATAGGGACACATTGATCTCATAGGCTTGTGTGAGGACTAAATGGTATTTTTAATTTCCTACTCATTGCTTTCAATTGAATAAGTACTCAGTAAGTGGGATTTCCCCTTCCCCTCGACGCTCCTTTCTAGTCTGTTCTAGACACACCAGTGAAATAATGTGAAGTCATGAATAGTACAAGATAAAAATTGATTAAGTTACTAATTTCTAGTGCAGACACTAAAAGCAATAAGAACTCTGACAAGGTAGGGGTAACTGGCAATACCATAGTCAGTTTACAAAGAAACGCTTACATCAAACTGGTTAATATTCTGAATCATATATAAAATCAGCACAGTTGTATCCCATAAATGAGGTAATGTACATAGTTATGAATAAAAAAAATTCTTACTAAAGAAAAGATAAAAATAAAGTGTTGGTATTTAAGCAAAAAAAAAAAAAAGAAAGAAAAGGAAAGAAAGAAAGAAAGAAAGAAAGAAAGAAAGAAAGAAAGAAAGAAAGAAAGAAAGAAAGAAAGAAAGAAAGAAAGATCTCTGACAATCCTCTTAAAAAAACAAAACAAAACAAAAAGAAGCATGGCCTGGCATTTTAGTAGAGTTGATTTTAGGAGGACGTGCAGGTTTTATAGCTTTCATGTTCACATAGTAAATAACACTCTACATCTTTGAAAAATAGTAATTTTTTTTTTTTTTTTGAGACAGAGCCTCAAGCTGTCACCCTGGATAGAGTGCTGTGGCATCACAGCCCGCAGCAACCTCCAATTCCTGGGCTCAAGCGAGTCTCTTGCCTCCGCCTCCCAAGTAGCTGGGACTATAGGCGCCTGCCACAACGCCCGGCCATTTTTGGTTGCAGCCGTCATTGTTGTTTGGCAGGGCTGGGCTGGATTTGAACCCGCCAGCTCAGGTGTACGTGGCTGGCGCCTTAGCCAGTTGAGCCACAGGCGCCGAGTCGAAAAATAGTAATTTTTAAGTAGTGAGTATGCCAAAATATGATATGGTGCTGGAATACATTAAATTTTAGTCTCTTGTGAGTCAATATGTTGCTAAAGTGGCTAGATAACATAGTTTGTTATTTCTATAGGCACATTCTAAATTACTTTCTCCGAAGTTTCTGGCTACAGCTGATAGATCTTTGGTGAATGTAGAATTTAGCATTCTGAATATGATATGGTAAATGAAAATTAGTTTTACTTATGGTCTCCAATTTAGAACCATTAATTCTCAGAACAACCTCGTTCTGAGTCTTTTCACAAATGGATTATACACTCTTGACAATTAGGATTTTAAGTGAACCCACTTTATCAAGTTATAGTAAAACATAAGTGCTACTGGAAAGCACTTACAAAGAACACACAGTTCTCAGGGTAAGCAATTAAAAATTTTAGTATTAATGACTTACTTCATCTCTTATAGTACCACTTGAAGCTTACCATGTGTTAAAGTTGGTGATATGAAACAAAATCTGGTGGGAATTATGAGAAAGGCATACTCGAAGTTTTATTTAGTCTAGAGAGTCATTTGATCGGCACATCTTACTTAAAATGTACTGAATTTAAGGGGCATCCTGGCAGTGTGAAAAGGCAGTAATTTAGTTGAGAAGTATACCTAAATACTAGTTCATCACTGAAGTTTTTATCCTTGTGCAAATTACTTAAATCCTTAAGGGGTAGATTTATCATCAGTGAGAAACAAAAGACCACAATGACAATAAAGAAGTAACTTCTATGGTTTGAATGTCTCCTCCAATTATCTCATAGAAATTTAATTGCTGTTATAATGGCATTTGGGGGTAGGGGCTTTATGAGGTGATTAGGTCATGACGCATCATGGGAGTGGGCTTGTTCCTGCCTTCTACCCTTCCACCATGGGATGACCCTTACCAGATGACAGCACCATGATCTTATACTTTCTAGCCTCTAGGATTATGAGCCAAATACTGTTCTTTTCTTTATTAAATCACCCAGTTTGTAGTATTCTGTTATAACAGAAGAAAATGGTCTATGATGACAACCAAACTCATTTCATAGGGTTGTTAAAAAGATACATTAACAGGCAATTATGAATGCTTCCTAAGCAGCAGATGCCATGCTGGACCCTAGCCATGTAAGAGGGTAGAGAATCAGGCAGAGTCTGTACTCTCATAGAGCTTGAGTGACACATAAAGATATAATCATATACTCTCAAAAACAGATGTAGAATCATCTCCAGGAAAGGTACAACAAAGGAAAAATATATGGGTCTGTGGCTACCATTAAACAGGATGTTGACTTATCAAGTTTGGTAACTCTTCATTGAGGAAATGGCTTTTGAGTTTCAATTTAAAGGATGTACAGGGAGTAGGGAATGAAGAGAGGTTCCAGTAGAGAGAACAGCTTGTCCACAGGCCAGATAGAAATATGACTGAAAGAAGATCAGCAGAAAGAATGAGGAACAACAAGCTGTCAACAGAGGCTTGAAACAAAAAAAAAAGCTTTGTAGGCAATGTTGAGAATTTGAGTTTTTTATCCTCAAGTAATGAAAACTCACTACTGAAGAGTTTTAAGCTGTGGGATGACATAATCAGATTTTGTGGCTATAGAGTAGAACAACTCAGAAAGGGAAAGAAAAAAATTAGGAGGCTATTATGTGGTGTAGGAGAGAAAGTGACGGGGCTGCTGTGGGCCGGTGGAGAAAAGTGGACTAATTTGAGAGACTCAGAATGGAGTTGGTATGTGGGTAGCTGAGGGGGGGTTATCAAGCCTGACTCCCTTACTGCTTTGTCAAAATGGTTGCAAGGTGCTGTCTTTTGAGAAAGGATTCACCACAGGAGAGAGAACATAAGCTCAGTTTTTAATATGCACATTTGAAATGGTTTCGAGACATCCGAATGAACATGTCAAAAAGAGTTTGGATTTTGGAGAAGAGAAATCTTGTTATTTCATTATTCTTTCTCCTACTTGTTTTTTCAATATAATTTAAACAAGGTCTTTCTTATTCAGCTTTTAAACCTTCCCAATATTTTCCCAATCTATAAACAAAAGACTCTAAAAATCTCTTCGATTTTACTTTCCTCTTAGACATTGTCCCAGCTCATATTCAAATTTCCAGAAGTCATTATATTCACTGATTTATCATCTCTCAGTCACATACACAATTAGTGTAATCTTTTGCTTCATTTATCTTCAAAAATCTTTTTGAATAGCACAATTCTCATTTTATTTGGATTGTGAGTAGTATTCTGAGCAGGCTATTTCTTTGAAATTCAAGTCAGATATATGACTGCTTAATTTGATGTTGAAAGTCATTTTAAACTCAATTCATCTAAACACAAACTCTTTTCTTTTTTTTTCTTTTTCTTTCTTTTTTTTTTTTTAAATTAAATCATAGCTGTGTACATTAATGCAACCATGGGGTACAATGTGCTGGTTTTATACACAATTTGAAATATTTTCATCAAATTTGTAGGTGTAGAATATAAATGTCTTAACTCAATAACTAAGAAAATGCAATGAAGGCTATGTTAAACACAAACTCTTAATCTTCTGTCTCCAAATTCACAGTCTTCAGTGACTGGTACACAATTTACTTCACTGCACAAGCCTGAAACCTGAAGTAGGTTTGGTTTTAAATTTTTCTTTATTTTATCATGTCATCCTTTACCCAATTATTGTAGTTATGTCATTTCTACTTTCTAGGTATATATCTACTTTTATATTTTTGCCATGACTCTCGTAAAGGTTCTTAATATTGGCACTATTGACATTTGGGGACTGGATAATTCTTTGCTGTGGGGGGCTTTTCTGTTTATTGTAGGGTATATAGCAGTATCCTGTCCTCTACTCAGTATGTGCCAGTATTGTGACTATTTCTGATGTCTCCACACATTTGTGGTCAAATACACTCCAGGAAGGCAAAGTTGCCTTCATTTCAGAATCACTGAGTTAGGTCAAGTCATCATAATTTCTTCCTTGAAATTTTACAGGTTGACTGATCTCCCACTCTTCATGCATGGTTCCTTTGAATCCATTCTTCATCCACTGCTACAATGAACTTTTTAAAATTCTAGATTAATATGAGGGCACAGTTAGGTTACAGTGTTTGCATTTGTCAGGTAAAGACCCTGTTGCAGTTGCATCCTGCACCCGGGAGGTGTGCCATATACCCTTACTTTGTGCCCTTTAGGTGGGTGTGGCGCAGTCTCCCTCCTCTCCTCTTCCCCTGTCTCCTCCACCCTTCCCCCAACTGTAATTGAATTGAGTTTTTTCTCTTGTGTGGGCATGTATTAGTTCATCTACAGGCTTCATATTATTATTGAGTACATTGGACATTTGCTTTTCCATTCTTGGGATATTTTTCGAAAGAGAGTGTGTTTCAATTCCATCCAGGTAAAGACAAAAGATATATAGTCTCCATCTTTTTAAATGTCTAAGTAGTATTCCATAGTATACATATACCACATTTTATTAATCCATTCTTGAGTTGATGGCCATTTAGGTTGTTTCTACATCTTGGCAATCATAAATTGAGCTTCAATAAACAATCTAATGCAAATATCCTTATGAGAAAATGATTTTTTTTTCTTCTGGGTAGATGCCTAGGAATGGCATTGCTACACATCTGTTAATGTCATTCTTTTACCCTCAAAATATCCATGTATTTACATTGGTTTTAGAACAAAAGCCACATCCTGTAAGGCATGACTAGATCTGCCCTTACTTATCCGTCAGTCTCATTTCACATAATCCTATCTTCACCCTCTCTTTCTCCAACCATAGTGGCCATCTTTCAGTTTGCTCTTGTTCTGCTGCACAACTTCTGCACGTGCTTTTCCTTTGTCTGACATGTCCTTTGTTCTATTTTTCTATGTCCTAATTCTAAGCTTGACCTTGCTAATGTTTATCTATTCTTTATATTTCAGCATATATGCTGTTTTTCTTTCCCCCAGAGGAAACTTTCAAAACCTCTTGTTGCATGCTAGCAATACTCTGTAGTTCTTATGCAGGGCATGTGTTTAAATACGTAATTGTGTAAGCAGTTCCTCAATGTCTGTATTCACTGCTACAAAGATAGAAAACATCTTTTTTCTTCTTTTTTTTTTTTTAATTTGCCCTGGAGGGTCAAAGCTACTTTTGATGTGCTTACAGAATCCTGTTTTAGAAATTGCAAAGCTGAGCCATGGACTCTGGATCATGATAAATTCGCCAAAGTAACAAATTCTCTCTCATTGAGAATTCTTGGGAAACAGCCAGCATTCTACTTGGACAACCTCACTCTATCTTCTGGAAATTAGAACAATCACCTTCTTTTTTTTTATTATTAAATCATAGCTGTGTATATTAGTGCAATCATGGGGTACAATGTGCTGGCTTCATATACAATCTAAAATATTTTCATCAAACTGTTCAACATAACCTTCATGGGATTTTCTTGGTTATTGTATGAAAAAATTTGTATTTTGCCTTTAGTAAGTTTCACCTGTACCCTTCTAAGATGCACCATAAGTGTGATCCCACCATTTACCCTCTCTCCACCCATCCTCCCGCCTCCCGTTCCCTTGCTAGCCCATTTCCCCATATTCTTTTGCTATAATTGGATTATAGCCTTCATTTGAAAGCTATAAATTAGTTTCATAGTAGGGCTGAGTACATTGGATACATTTTCTTCCATTCTTGAGATACTTTGCTAAGAAGAATGTGTTCCAGCTCCATCCATGTAAACATGAAAGAGGTAAAGTCTCCATCTTTCTTTAAGGCTGCATAACATTCCATGGTATACATGTAATCCATTCGTGGATCAATGAGCACTTGGGCTTTCTTTAAGGATGCATAATATTCCATGGTATACAAGTAAACCATTCGTGGATCAGTGGGCACTTGGGCTTCTTCCATGACTTAGCAATTATGACTTGGGCTGCAATAAACATTCTGGTACAGGTATCTTTGTTATAATGTGATTTTTTGGTCTTCTGGGTATATACCAAGTAAAGGAATTATAGGATCAAATGGCATGTCTATATTTCGATCTCTAAGTATTCTCCAAATGTCCTTCCAAAAGGAACATATTAGTTTGCATTCCCACCAGCAATGTAGAAGTGTTCCCTTTTCTCCACCAACATCTTTTTTCAATATAACAATATCTCCCTACTGCCTAGCAGAGTGTTTTACCCATAATCAGCACTCAAAAAATGGTTGAATGAATGTACTGTATATATGTGAAGTGTACAGATGAAATGTCAAGTTGCCATGGTAGAAATGTTTTATTCCTATGACTGAATTTAGAATTTTGGAGGCACTATGCTAGTTTTAAATCTATTTATTGTAAATTTCTGTCTATTTTACACGAAAAAATATGTTTTAACATTTTTTGGGCTTTTAAGTTTTGGTGTGCTACTTAATATTCCCTCACCTTTTCCCCTATCAGCCTCTAGCAGGGAACTCTAGCCTAGGTATGGAGGGATGTATAAACTTGGATCATGAAACAAAACTTTGGTGAAGTGAACTGTGAGATATTTATAGGACCTCACCCACAAATATATGCAGATTCCACATATTCATGTTCATATTTTGCAATAAAATTTCTTCCCCTCTGGGAGTTGGCTGAGATAAATTTAGTATTTGGTGAACAGTTGGCCCAATAAATAATATTTTCCAAATCATAAAATGAAACTTAAAGAGACATGGACAGCCATTCTATGTGGCTGTAGACAGTAGGACATGGCTTAAAGACATCTTTTGTTATATAAGCCTCTTGGGAAGGTGATTAGTGGAAGGGGATATGATACGATATTCAGATTATTGTATGTATTGATGCATTTCTCATTATTAACATATGATTAATAATTAACCAGTCTACTATTTAGACAAAATCTAAACATAAATTTTTCCTTTTCCATGAAAGCAGAGGGAAGGACATAAATAAAGAGAAAACAGATGTTTAATTTTTGTAGCAAACAACAATAATCTAGACTTAGTTAGCTTTACAACTATCCATATGAAAGGAACACATTTTCCAATAAAGCAGTCAGTACTCTTTGAAGGGTTTTTGGAACTCCAAAAGGTATTTTGTCACAATCTTGTAAAGTCTGCTTGTGACATGCTTATATCTATACTGTATTCTAGGTGTTATTGAATGTGGAAGCAATGATCCTCTAGTAATTACTAATCTTAAAATTTTTCTGTGTACTGTGGGAAAAAGAATACTGATGTGGTGTCTTGATAAATAATACCAATATATCAGCATGTTCCTTTTTCTCATTGTAAAAGCAGCAGTTTGCTGTTATTTTGCTGAGGGTTTTTGCATCTGTATTCATAAAGAATACTAATCTGTAGTTTTCTTTTTGTAATGTCAATCTGATTTTCGTATCAGAGTAACACTAACCATATAGAACAAACTAGGGAGTATTTATTTCTCTTCAATTTTTTGAGAAGAGTTTGAGAAAGATTGGTGGTAATTCCTCTTTAAATATCTGATAGAATTCACTACAGAAGCATATGATCTTGGGATTTATTATGTGGGAAATTTTTCGATTACTGATTCAATCCCTTTTTACATATCTACTCAGATTTCCAGTTTCTTATTTTGTTGGTTTGGGTAGTTTGTGCATTTCACATTAGTTATCTAATTTACTGGTATTCTTTTATAATCTTTTATTTCTATCAGAATGGGAGTGACGGCCCCACTTTCATTTTTGATTTTGTAATAATAACTTGAGTATTTCCTGTTTTTTCTTGGTAGTTCTAACTAAAGGTTTATCAGTTTTGTTGATATTTTCATAGAATGAACTTTTGGTTTTATTGACTTTCTCTTAGTTTTCTACTCTCAATTTTATTTATCTCCACTTTGTTGTTATTTCCTCGCATCTTTTTAACTAGCTGCCAAAGGTGGAAGCTTATAGATATTTGTGTTTTGTTGCTTTTGTGATATGCAAAAAATGATTTCTCCCCACAACCCAGCTCCAATCTATAGCTAGTATTTCACTGCTTTATAAAGTCAAACCCAGAAAAGTTTTTAATTTTAATGAAGTAAATTATCAAGTTTTTCCTTTATAGACCATGTTTTTCATGTCATGCCTATGCTCTCTTGGGATAGAAACTTTTTTTTTACATATGGATGTCTAATTGGTCTAAAACAATTTTTTAAAAAGATTATCCTTTTTCCATGGAGTCGCCTTTTTATTTTTATCAAGATTTCATGGGCCATATTTGTGTGGGTCTATTTATGGAGTCTCTCTTCTGCTCCATTGACATATGTGTTGATTCTTTCATTAATCCAACATCTTCTTGATTCCTATAACTGAATCAGAGAAAATTTATTTATTTTTTTTAAATCTGAGAAAATAAATCAGAGAAAGTAAAATCAGAGAAAATTTATTTATTTTTTTTAAATCATAACTGTGTACATTGATGCATTTATGGAGTTCAGGCTACTGCTTCAATATACAATGTGAAATGCTTACATTGAACTAAGTAACACATCTATCACAATTATGCTCATTTCTTAATAGTTTTGAAATGTACCATTGCATCATGCACATTTGGTGAGGTCCCCCCAAATACCCTCCCTCCTCCCATATCCCCCATTCCCTCCCCTCTCTCTCCTCTTCCCTTTTACTTTTTTGACTATAGTTATGTTTTGCCATTCATATGAGTGTGTAGGTGGTTATATATTGATTTCATAGTAGTATTGAGTACATTGGATACTTTTTCCCCCATTCTTGAGATACTTTACTAAGAAGAATATGTTTCAGCTCCATCCAGGCAAACATGAAAGATGTGAAGTCTCCTTCTTTTTTTATGGCTTCATAGTATTCCATAGTGTACATATACCATAATTTGTTAATTCATTCATGGGTCAATGGGCACTTGGGCTGTTTCCGTGTCTTGGCTAGTATGAATTGGGCTGCAATAAACATTCTGGTGCAAATGTCTTTGTTGTAAAATAATTTTTGATCATCTGGGTATATAACAAGTAGAGGAATTGCAGGTTCTAACGGTAGGTCTACTTTTAGTTCCTTGAGTGTTCTCCAAATGTCTTTCTAAAAAGGTCGTATTAGCTTGCATTCCCACCAGCAGTGTAGAAGCGTTCCCTTCTCTCCACATCCTCGCCAACATCTGTAGTTTTGGGATTTTGTGATGTGGGCTGATCTTACTGGAGTTAGATGATATCTCAAAGTAATTTTGATTTGCATTTCTCTGATGATTAAGGATGATGAGCATTTTTTCATGTGTTTGTAGGCTATGCGCCTGTCTTCATCAGAGAAGTTTCTATTCAAGTCTCTTGCCCACATAGAAATAGGATTATTTATTCTTTTCTTATTGATTAGTTTGAGTTCTCTGTAGATTCTAGTTATCAGACCTTTGTCAGAAGCATAACCTGCAAAAATCTTTTCCCATTCTGAAGGTTGTTTGTTTGCTTTACTTACTGTGCTCTTTCTTGGCTGTGCAAAAGCTTTTTAGTTTGATCAGATCCTGGTAATGGATTTTTGGTGTTGCTTCAATTGCCTGGGGGGGTCCTCCTCATACAATATTCTCCCAGGCCGATTTCTTCACATGTTTTCCCTGCACCCTCTTCTAGTATTTTTATAGTTTCGTGTCTTAAGTTTAAATCTTTTTTCCAGTGAGAATCCATTTTTGTTAATGGTGAAAGGTAGGGGTCCAGTTTCAGTCTTCTACAGGGTGCCATCCAGGTCACCCAGCACAATTTGTTAAATAGGAAATCTTTCCCCCACTGAATAGTTTTGATAGGCTTGTCGAAAATCAAATAGTGATAAGTAGCAGGGTTCATCTCTTGGTTATCTATTCTGTTTTATAAATCTACTGCTCTGTTTTTGTGCCAGTATCATGCTGTTTTTATCACTGTAGATTTATAGTATAGCCTGAAGTCTGGTAATGTGATACCTCCTGATTTGTTCTTATTTCTGAGTAATGTATTTGCTATTTGAGGTTTTTTCTGATTCCATATAAAACTAAGTACTATTTTTTCAAGTTCTTTAAAGTATGACAATGGTGCTTTTTTTTTTTTTATTGAATCATAGCTGTGTACAATAATTCAATCATGGGGTACAGTGTACAGGCTTCAGATACAATTGGAGATATTTTCATCAACCTGATTGCGATAACATTCAAGAGACTTTCTCATTACTTTGTGAGAACA
>CAUYRH010040152.1:0-17618 GCA_963574655.1 Perodicticus potto | reverse complement strand
TCTCAAAAAAAAAAAAAAAAAAAGGAAGATTTGGAGGGTGAGATATTCTTAGGGGGCTTTGAAAAGCTCTGACATGGCCAGTGTGGTGGCTCATGCCTGTAATCCTACCACTTTGGGAGGCCAAGGCAGGTGGATTGCTAGAGCTCAGGAGTTTGAGACCATCCTGAGTAATAGAAAAACTAGCTAGGTGTTTAGACATTTGGAACTGAATAGAAAACTATGAGATGAAACTAACATCTTACAGCCTGTGGTTAAATTTATTCTCGGATAAATCAAACAAGAACATACCCTGGGGAAAAGAATCCCTGTTCATTAATTGGTGTTGGGAGAACTGGATAACCACATGTAAAAGACTGAAACTGGAGCCACACCTCTCACCACTAACAAATATTGATTCAAGGCTCGGGGTCTGTGGCTCAATGGGCTAAGGCGCCAGCCACGTACACCTGAGCTGGCGGGTTCGAATCCAGCCCAGGCCCCCCAAACAACAATGACGGCTACAACCAAAAAATGGCCAGGCATTGTGGTGGGCACCTGTAGTCCCAGCTACTTGGGAGGCAGAGGCAGGAGACTCGCTTGAGCCCAGGAATTGGAGGTTGCTGTGAGCTGGGATGCCACAGCACTCTACCCAGGGTGAAAGCTTGAGGCTCTGTCTCACACGCACAAAAAAAATTGATTCAAGATGGATAAAAGATTTAAATCTAAGGCATGAAACAACAAAAATCCTAGAAGAAAGTGTAGGGAAACATTTGAAGACATCAGCCTGAAAGATTTTATGAAGAAGACTTCCATGAGCTGCTGCAGTGGCTTACGCCTATAATCCTCGCACTTAGGAGGCTAAGGTAGGTGGGTTGTCTGAGCTCATGGGTTCGAGATCAGCCTGAGCTAGATTGAGGCCTCATCTCTAAAAATAACCGGGCATTGTGGTAAGCACTTATAGTCCCAGCTACTCAGGAGGCTGATGCAAGGGAATTGCGTGAACCCAAGAGTTTGAGGTTGCTGTGAGCTATGATGCCATTGCACTCTACCGAGGGCAAGAAAATGAGACTTTGTCTCAAAAAAAAAAAAACAAACAAAAGACTTCTGTAGCAATTGTAACAATAACAAAAATAAACAAATGGGACTTAATTAAACTGAAAAGCTTCTGTGTAGCTAAGGAAACAACCAAAGCAAATAGACAACCTTCAGAATGGGAAAATATATTTGCATATTATGAATTGGACAAAAACTTGATAACTAGGATCTATAGAGAACTCAAATTAATCAACAAAAAAAGACCCAACAATCCCACATATCACTAGACAAGAGACTTGAATAAAACCTTCTCTGAAGAAGATAGACAAATGGCTAACAAACATCTGAAAAAATGATCATCGTCCCTAATCATCAGAGAAGTGCAAATCAAAATTACCCTGAGATATCACCTAACCCCAGGGAAAATGGCCCACATCACAGAGTCTCAAAGCTGCAGATGCTGGCATGCATGGGGAGAGAAGGGAACACCTTTACCCTGCTGGTAGGACTGCAAACTAAGACAGCCTTTTTAGAAAGAAGTATGGAGAATCCTCAAAGAACTCAAATTAGACCTCCCATTTGATCCTGCAATCCCATTACTAGGCATTTATCTAGACGAAAAAAAATCCTTTTATCACAAGGATATTTGTACTAGACTATTTATTGCAGCTCAATTTACAATAACCAACATGCGGAAACAACCTAAATGCCCACCAACCCAGGAATGGATTAACAAGCTGTGGTATATGTATATCATGGAATATTATTCAGCCACTTAAAGAAATGGAGACTTTACATCTTTTGTATTAACCTGGATGGAGATGGAACGCATTCTTCTTAGTAAAGCGTCACAAGAATGGAGAAGTAAGAATCCAATGTACTCGATTCTAATATGAATGCAATAGATTAGCTAAATACAAGGGGGGCAGTAGGGGAATGAGCAAGGGGGGTGAGGGGAAGAAGGAGAGGAATGAGGGGTCACGCGGTATGGAACACCTCTTGGGGGCGGGACATAACTATAAGAGGGACTTTATCTAACAAATGTAATCATTGGAATCTAATTCTTTGTACCCTCAATGAATCCCAAACAACAAAAAATTTTTAAAAAGACATTCTCTAATAAGCAAAACCAGAGAATTCATTATCAGCAAGACTGCCTTAGAAGATATACTAATGGGAGGCTGGGCACAGTGGCTCACACCTGTAATCCCAGCACTCTGAAAGCCTGAGGCAGGTGGATTGCCTGAGCAAGAGTGAGACCCCATCTGTACTAAAAACAGGGTTTCTGTAGTCACAGCTACTTGGGAGGCTAAGGCAAGAGGATTGCTTAAACCCAAGATTTTGAGGTTGCTGTGAGCTATAATGTCACGGCGCTCTACCCAGGGCAACAAAGTAAGACTTTGTATCAAAAAAAAAAAAAAAGTTTAAAAATTACACACATAGATAGGCCAAGCTTGGTGGCTCATGCCTGTAAACCTAGTACTTAGGGAGGCTGAAGTGTGTGGATTGCTTGAACTCAGGAGTTTGAGACCAGCCTGAGCAAGAGCAAGACCTCATCTCTACTAAAAATAGAAAAACTTGGTCGGCGCCTGTGGCTCAGTGATTAGGGCGCCAGCCCCATGTACTGAGGGTGGCCGGTTCAAGCCTGGCCCTGGCCAAACTGCAACGAAAAGATAGCCAGGTGTTGTGGCGTGCCCTGTAGTCCCAGCTACTCGGGAGAGACAGGAGAATCGCCTAAGCCCAGGAGCTGGAGGTTGCTGTGAGCTGTGAAGCCATGGCATTCTACCAAGGGAGACAAAGTGATTTTCTATCTCAAAAAAATAAAAATAGAAAAACTAGCTGGGTGTTTGGTGGGCGTCTGCAGTCCCAGCTACTCAGAAAGCTGAGCCAGAGGATTAATTGCGCCCCTGATTTTGAGGTTGCTGTGAGCTGTGACACCACAGTGCTCAACAATAGGCTGACTGAGACTCTGTTTCAAAAAAAAAAAAAAAATTACACACATACGCAAAGAAACCAAGTACTGATACACGCTACAACGTGGAGGAATCTTGAAAACATTATGCTAATTCAAAGCAGCCAGTCACAAAGATTACATATTGTATGGTTCCATTTATTCGAAATGTCCAGAAGAGGCAGATTCACAGAGACAGAAAGCAGATTGGTGGTTGCCAGCGGCTGAGCGAGAAGGAAATGGAGAGTGACTGGCAATGGGTGCTGGGCTTCTTTTGGGGGGGTGATGAAAATATTCTGGAGTTAGATCGTGGTGAGGTTTGCACGGCTCTGCATTACACTAAAAACTGCTGAATTGTACTCTTACCGCTAAAACAAAGAAACAAGACACAACCAGGGAACAGTATATTAGAAAATAGTCAATAAGCACATGAAGGGATGCTTAACACCATTGGTCATTAGGGAGATGTACACTGCAACAGATACCGACTCACGCCCATTAGGAAAAACATAATAAGGAATGTTGGCGAGGATGCAGGGTGTAGGAAATTGAAATCCCTGTGCATCGTTGGTGGGAATGCATAACAATACGGGCCTTTTGGAAAGCAGTATGTGCTATGTGAATTTTTATTTCAATATAAATATAACCCACCTTGATTTGCTTTACATGATTTATAACTGAAGAGACCCATTTCAAGGAAGTTAGGAGAATGGGAAATGAAAGGGTTGTTATAAAAGCAAAGAAGACATTCCTAGTCCAAGACCCTGACAATGGACAGTCACCCCTTGTGTGTGTGTGGGATTTGTTGTAGGACACCCCCCACATGTGATTTACACACACACCTGGTGCCTTGATGAGGACATTTGGGTGGCTGGGCTCTGTTGAGCTCCTTCCCCTCTCCATGATCTCCCCAGCAGGGTAGTCAAAGTCTCCATGGCAACTCCTGCTCCGAGAGACCAAGGCGGAGGTGCAGGTCCTCTTACCGACTGGGCCTGGAACTGGTGCCCTGTCTCTTCTGCCATATCCTGTTGGTCAAAGCAGTCCAAGCCCAGGTTCAAGGGGAAGGAAATAAACTCGTGTCCGAATGGGAAGAGCAATATGCGCATTCAGGGAGGGGAGGTATCCATCCCACCCTCTGTGAACGGTCATTTGTTTTCTTAGTCATATGTTATTATTACAGTAGAACCTCTGTGAGTGACCACCCAAAGGACTCTAATAAACTGGTTAACATACAGAGGTGGTCAACATAAGGGACTAGCGGGCAGTGCCTGTGGCTCAAAGGAGTGGGGCGCTGGCCCCATATGCCGGAGGTGGCGGGTTCAAACCCAGTCCCCGCCAAAAACTGCCAAAAAAAAAAAAAAATTAGGGACTAGGCCTACTGTACTGGTACATACGTGTGGTGCATGTCAGGTCTATGAAAGTTAGGTTAACTTAAAGAAGTGATCAATGTAGGGAGGTGGTTAACTATGGAGGTTCTACTGTATTTATCCTGTAATGCATGGTATAAATACCATATTACCTTTCTGAAAACTGAACAATTCTGAGTTAGGAAATACATTAGGCCCCAAGGGCTTTAGATAAGAAGTTGTAGGCCTGTATTTTTTTGTTTTTCTGAGACACAGCCTCAAGCCATCGCCCTGGGTAGAGTGCTGTGGCATCACAGCTCACAGCAACCTCCAACTCCTGGGCTCAAGCGATTCTTTTCCTGCCTTTGCCTCCCAAGTAGCTGGGACAACAGGCACCCGCCACAAAGCCCAGCTATTTTTTGGTGGCAGCCGTCATTGTTGTTTGGTCGGCCCGGACTGAATTCGAACCTGCCAGCTCAGGTGTATGTGGCTGGCGCTTTAGGCTCTTGAGCCACAGGCACTGAGCTGTAGGCCTGTATTATTATCCCTCTTTTTCAGATTAGAAAATGGAGGCTCAAAGAAGTAAAGTAAGCTTCTTGGACTGTAAGCCAGGAGTAGTCTCATTAGCATTGTTTGTATTGCAGTACCCAGCATGGACACTAACAGCAAGTTGCTAGATCAATAAATGCCTTTAGAATGAGTGTCACCCAGCAGGCAGGTGGCAGTGTCAGAACTCAGATCTCTATCTTGGACTCCACGTCCAGTGTTCATGCTACTACACTGCCCCAGGAGAGTGTCCAGAGTCAGCTGGGGCCTGCCTGGCTGGGATGGTTTGTGGGAGTCCTCCAAGGAAGCCTAGGATGGGCTCAATTCATCCATGAAATCAGGCAATGGGCGGCTCACTCGGGACATACCTTCAAGGCCAGAGACAAGCGTCATCGACTAGCCACCCGCACCAGAGACCATCAGGATTGACTGGAATTTAAACCCATCTAAGGATAACAAAAGAAAGAACACTGTTAGTGTGATTTAAAAAAAAAATTACCCTGTGCCTCTCAGTTAGAAGGAGGATTCCACCAAGAGGGTCAGAAAACATACAATATTAAGGACATACTATTTAATTTATTATTTCATGTCTTAAAGGTTGCACAGGACACCTTAACACTAAAAATTATTGGGCAGTGCCTGTGGCTCAGTGGGTAAGGTCGCCGGCCCCATATACCAAGGGTGGTGAGTTTGAACCCGGCCCCGGCCGGCTAAAACACCAATGAGAATTGCAGCAAAAAATAGCTGGGCATTGTGGCGGGCACTGTAGTCCCAGCTACTTGGGAGGCTAAGGCAAGAGAATCACTTAAGCCCAAGAGTTGGAGGTTGCTGTGAGCTGTAACGCCACTCTACCGAGGGCAACAAAGTGAGACTCTGTCTCAAAAAAAATAAGTTATTTGTTGGCTATCTGAAATTCAAATTTAACTGGGCATCCTATAGGCATCCTGCATTTTATGTGGCTCTATATCAAGAATTAAAAAGAGATACGAGGTCCTCCTGATTGCTCAAGAGCTGGTGATGCCCTTTGTAGAGGCCTTCTTCTTTGGGGTTCTGCACTTTTTTATTTAAAGAAAGGTCACCCCAGGCCCTAGCACCTAACACCTGCTACATAGAGGGAGCACAATAAATATTTACAGAATGACAATCAGCCCCCACGCCCTTTTGGGTGCCAGGCCCTGTGTCCATAAGATCAGTGTCTCCAGAAGGTGGATGCAAGAACTGAGTAGGAAAGAGCTTGGAGGACCGCCCCATGCTCGCTGGAGCCTGGGTGTGGGCTTCAGGAAAGGCTTCTAGGGTGAGTCAGACCTGACATGAAAGTGGAAAAAAGAGCTGAATGTTCTGGAATGACACGCAGAATGGAAGCAGAGGAAGTGAGGCCCAAGAAAGCTTATGAACTGCATGTGACGGGGCTGGAGCAGGAAGAGGTACAAGAGTTGGGACCAGAGGAGTTGGCAGGAGCCATCAGGGCAGGAGGATGTGGGGAAAAGTGTCTTTCTGTTGGAGGTGGAGGTTGGGGAACAGCAGAGGAATAGAACATAGGCCTAAAGGAGCAGAAAAGAATGAAGTAATAGCTTGATCCCAATTTAGAGGTCATGGGATGATTTTTCTTTAAAAAAAAAAAAAAAATATATATATATATATATATATATATATTTTTTTTTTTTTTTTTTTTTTTTTTTTTGAGACAGAGCCTCAAGCTGTTGCCCTGGATAGAGTGCTGTGGCATCACAGCTCACAGCAACCTCCAATTCCTGGGCTCCAGCCAGCGAGTCTCCTGCCTCCGCCTCCCAAGTGACTGGGACTACAGGTGCCCGCCACAACGCCTGGCCAGTTTTTGGTTGCAGCCGTCTTTATTGTTTGGTGGGCCCGGGCTGGATTCAAACCAGTCAGCTCAGGTGTATGTGGCTGGCCCCTTAGCCACTTGAGCCACAGGCACCAAGCCATCATGGGATGATTTTTTTTTTTTTTGTAGAGACAGAGTCTCCCTTTATCACCCTCTGTAGAGTGCCAGCCGTGGCATCACACAGCTCACAGCAACCTCCAACTCCTGGGCTTAGGCGATTCTCTTGCCTCAGCCTCCCGAGTAGCTGGGACTACAGGCGCCCGCCACAACACCCGGCTATTTTTTTGTTTTGCAGTTCAGTCAAGGCCAGATTTCAACCTGCCACCTTCGGTATATGGCTACTCACTGAGCCACAGGCGCCGCCCCATCATGGGATGATTTTTAAAATATGTTTTTCTTTCCCAAGATAACCTTGAGAGATGACATCCTTACATATCTAGGAGAGGTCAATACCCAGAGTGACAACAGCTGCCACCTTGTGGTGATGCTTATAAAGATGCACTCAGGGAAAACCACCCCAGCCTACCTTCCATCACTAGTATTTTGGGGGGCGGTGGGGTTGAGACAGAGTCTCACTTTGTCACCCTTGGTAGAGTGCTGTGGCGTCATAGCTAACAGCAACCTCAAACTCTTGGGCTCAAGCGATCCTCTTGCCTCAGCCTCCCCAGTAGCTGGGACTACAAGTGCCTGCCACAACACAGGGCTATTTTCAGAGACGGGGTCTTGCTCTTGCTTAGCCTCGTCTTGAATTCCTGAGCTTAAGCCATCTATCCGCCTTGTCCTCCCAGAGTGCTAGTATTATAGGTGTGAGCCACAACACCTGGCTTCCATCACTAGTTTTATTATTGTCATGATGATTGTGGTGGTGGCGGTGGTGGTGGCAGTGGCGGGTGAGATATCATCTCTCCAGCCCCTACAATGTGGGGACATTACTTCATTTACTTCTTGTAATAGTATTTTAATGTAGTGCCTCTCTGCCCCCACCCATTTAACAGATGAGGAAACCAAGCCACAGAGAAGCCAAGGAGCTTGCTCCACATCACACAGTGGGGAAGACAAGAATGGTCTTGAAACCCATATCTACATTGCAATAATGAAAAATCTGATAATGTGCTGCCTTATATTTAAAATAATAATTTTTTAAAAAGCTGCGCTTTCTGTCTTCCACTCACTCCCACTTGCTCTTTTTTTTTTCTTTATTTTTTTTGAAACAGAGTTTCACTTTGTTGCTCTCAGTAGAGTGCTATGCTGTCATAGCTCACAGCAACCTCAAACTCTTGGGCTCAAGCGATTCTCATGCCTCAACCTCCTGAGCAGCTGGGACGACAGGTGCCCATCATAATAATAATTCCTGGCTTTTTTTAAAGACAGGATCTCACTCTTGCTCAGACTGGTCTTGAACGCCTAAACTTAAGCAATCTGCTCACCTCAGCCTCCCTGAGTGCTGGGATTACAGTGAGTCACCGTGCCCAGCCTCCACTTGCTGTCTTTGATGAAGCCAGCTACCCTGATGTCAGCTGCTCTACAGAGGCTCAGGTAGCAAGAATGAGATCCCCAGTCCAGCAGCCATGAAGAACTGAATCCTGCCAGTGAATGGGCCTTAAAGGGAGTCTGCTCAGTTGGACCTTGAGGGGACTGTGCTTCCAGCTGATATCTTCTGGATATCTACTGTCACCTGGTAAGAGACCCTGGGCTGGACAGTCCGGCAAGTTCCATGATGGTTTCCTGACCCACAGGGACTTCAGATGATCCATGTTTGTTGGAGGGGTAATTGGTGTTGTATATTGTTTATATTTTATATTTTCTGGATATTAGGACGTATTGACATCTTAAAAAGCCTTTCTAGCTAGGGAGGAACCATCCCTCTGGGGTTAGCCAATTCTCAGAGGTGGAAAGAGCTCAGAGGGGTAGCACTCCTCTGATGTGCAAGCGACCCAGTCCTCAGCCACACCCAGGGGGCAATTCCTCTGCCTTGATCATCCCAGGGCCAGCCCGCAAGTGACTAGGAACGCCCCTTCTAGTTTAGAGTCCATCAAAATGATTCAAGTCAGCCAGTCCTACACTATTTACCTTGCCTTTCCTGAGGAAATGCCAATAAAGGCCGTGGTCTAAGCTCTCCCGTCCGTCCCGCCCCTTTGGCCCGACCTATGCTAACGCGTCCCCAGGTAGCCCTGGCCGCTGTGCCAAGCCTCCTGCTTCCAGGCCCTGTGAGTGTAATAAAGTTTGTTTTTCTGAGCCTCTCCTAGTTCTCCTCTCATGGTCGACCCTGCCTGAGCATCTCATAAAGGAACACAGAACACGAGGCAGCAAAAGAAACTAGTTCAAGTTGACTGCTTTTGGCACGTCTGCCTCACAGATTTTGTTAATCAAATTAGATGGCATTTGCGAAAGTGCATGTAAAGGCTGGGTGTGACAGAAGAATAAGAAATGACACCAGAAGAGCTGGTATCACCCAGTGGTTCAGAACCCTGACTTTGCTTGGGTTTGGCTACAGCTAGGTGACTTTAGGCAAGTTACTTCTAGTCTGTGTTTCAGGGTTCTTTTTGTTTTTTGGTTTTTTTGCACTTTTTTTGGCCGGGGCTGGGTTTGAACCCGCCACCTCCAGTATATGGGACCAGCGCCCTACTCCTTTGAGCCACAGGCACCGCCCCAGTGTACTTCATTTTTTTTTCTGTACAAGGACAGAGAGTACTTTCCTCATAGAATCACCATAAGGATTATAATTACTTACGAAACCATGCCTGGCACATAGTTCTTTATGGCACTGTGTAACACAGAATGTCATTTTTAATTATTTCTACTGCTAAAGGATCTTGCAATTTTCTTAAATGTCAAAATTATATCCAGAAATATCAAAATCGTATAATTTTGTTAAACCGCAGTAGGCAGTTAAAAGCTGTTGTCCACGGCTATTGCCATGATAGATAATTCCTATTTATTTCTGTGTGTAACATATTGATTAGCAAGGGAATTTGCATGGGTTCCCTAATGTATTAGAACACCCCACATTTTCAAGAGCAGCCTGTCACTTGCCAGCTACACAGAAGATACAGCAAATTAGAGGAGTCTGCTTGTGCCCATAGGCTGGGGACAGACTGCACAGATATCTGGCAGGAGGTCCCCTCCAGGCTCATGAGTAGATGGATTCCCACAGAAGCCGCACACCCTCTCCTCCCTCCACTTTCAGAGTCCTAGGGAAGAAGTAACCAAATGGGAGTGGTCACATTCCCTGGGGAGGAGTGATGAGGCTGGCTGGTAGCTGATCCAGCAGTTCTGGGGTTCTGGGTACAGGAGACAGGTTCTGTTTTCGGTGCCCTGTGAGCCTGTGAGCGAGCCGCCCTCTGTCCCCAGGACTCAGGCTCTGATTCTGTAAGGGGAGGTGGTCCATGCAACCATCCTGTGGTCCCAGAGACAGCATGGGTCAGTGCTTAAGCATGTGTCCCCTGAGGCTACATGCCTCGGTTTGGATGCTGGCACTGCCACCAACTAGCTCTGTAATTTCACTTCCCTGGGCCTTAGTTTTGTCATCTGTAAATGAGCATAATAATTATGTACCTGCCTCATAAAGTTATTGATGGGATTGAATGAGTAAATAGACAGGAATCACCTAGGGCCAGGCCACCCCTGCCATGCTTACTATTAGCTTCCTTTGTGTGTTTTATTTTTATTTTTTATTTTATTTTATTTATTTATTTATTTTTTTGTAGAGACAGAGTCTCACTTTCTCACCCTCAGTAGAGTGCTGTGGCATCATACAGCTCACAGCAACCTCCAACTCCTGGGCTTAGGCGATTCTCTTGCCTCAGCCTCCCGAGTAGCTGGAACTACAGGCGCCCGCCATAACGCCCGCCTATTTTTCTGTTTTGCAGTTCCGGCTGAGGCCGGGTTTGAACCCGCCACCTTCGGTATATGGGGCTGATGCCCCACTCGATGAGGCACAGGTGCCGCCCTTTGTTGTGTTTTAGAGACTGGGTAAGAGGTGGGAGAGAGGTCACCATCGATGGCATTACACAGTTGGAATGCCAAGTTGTCTCGTCTCTTCTCAGACACATACTATTTCCTCTAGACCTGGAGACACTGTCACACTGGTATGCACACTGGCACCACGGGCAAGGGGACCTTGTTGGCCCCCCACACCCAATCCTGCTGGAGAAATGTGCCTCTGGGAGCAGCAGGCACAGTAGCAGAGTTTGGAAAACTGAAGCTCAGACAAAGGAAAGACTTGCACAAGGTCACGCACACGTCAGTGGCACCCAGCTACCCCAAGCCTGGAAAGCCCTGGAATTCCTTCCCTGTACCCTCTTGGGTACAGAGTCTCTGCTGGGAAGTGACCACTCCCATCTCAAAAGATAGGCAGGAGTCCCCACTGGGGACCGTGTGATATCTGTGTGCAGACCCCATGCACAGTAGGTCTTGTGTCCAGAAAGAGAAAACAAGCAAGCGAGGCCTCAGTTGCCCACTGTGTGTGGTCCAGTTAGGGAAGTTTGAAGAACATAATCTGCTATGGCCTTCCTCTGGTCTGTGCACACAGTGGCCCCCAGGGCGAGAGAGGCAGGGACACAGGGGCCAAGGAGGGACAGAGGGGTGCACCAGCTTCTTCAGACCTTTGAACCCACCCTCCAGACCTACTAGCCCCTTGGGCAAGTCGCTTGTCTCTCTCAACTTTGAGTCTTTCATTGTGTAGCCTTCAGTGTTCTCATCTGTAAATGTGAAAAATAACACCCATTTCATGAGGCTATTTGGGGAGATTAATATGCAAATACAAATAGTTAAATTTGTTTTTTTTTTTTTGAGACAGAGTCTCACTTTGTCACCCTCAGTAGAGTACTCTGGTGTCATAGCTCACAGCAACCTCAAACTCTTGTGCTCAAGTTATCCTCTTGCTTCAGCCTTCTAGAGCTGGGACTACAGGCACCCACCATAATGCCTGGCTATTTTTTTTTTTTGAGATAGAGCCTCAAGCTGTCACCCTGGATGGAGTGCTGTGGCATCACAGCTCACAGCAACTTCCAATTCCTGGGCTTAAGCAAGTCTCCTGCCTCTGCCTCCCAAGTAGCTGGGACCACAGTCACTCACCACAACATCCAGCCATTTTTTTTTGTTTTTTGGTTGCAGCTGTCGTTGTTTAGCGGGCCCAGGCTGGATTCAAACCCATCAACTCTGGTGTATGTGGCTGGCGCCTTAGCCCATTGAGCCATAGGCGCTAAGCCACGCCTGGCTATTTTTAGAGACAGAGTCTCTCTCTTGCTCAGGCTAGTCTCGAACTCCGGAGTTCAGGCAATGCACTTCCCTTGGCCTCCCAGAGTGCTAGGGTTACAGGCCAGGTGTGAGCCACAGCACCTGGCTGAAATGGTTAACTATTTTAAATGAAAGAAGTCAGTTACAAAATCACATGATCTCAATCTTATTAAAGTAAACATATTTGCGCAGGCTCAAAAGTTACTGTACAGAAAACATCTAAAACATTTATGACAGGAGTCAGGGAAACAATGGGAAAAGGTGACATAGAAATCACTAGAATCCGGTGGGTGTAGAGCACAGTTCTACCCCTTCCTAGCCGTGGGTGTGAGAAATCACACACCTTCTCTGTACCTCAGTCTCCTCTACTGGAAGTGGGAGATCATGATGACAAATACCCACCCATTGAAGGTGCTGAGGAAACCAGACGCCCAGCACATAGTAGGCTCTCAATAAATGCTAGCAACTTCTGTCTGTGGGCGATGATCAGGCTGTTGTGTGATTTTTCCAAAGTTTCTACACCTAGGTGTGACTTTCACATCTCTGAGAGAAGAATGTTATACAAATAATAGTGTCGCGAGTGCTTGGCACAGAGTGACTCAACCTAGCCTGACAAGCCCTCCCTCACATCTTGTGAGCAGAGCATCATGGGTCTGGTCCAGGGTCCCTGCAGCAGGGGAGGGACATTTGCATAGCTGGAAAGACGGCTGTGGACAGAGAGAAAGGGGTTGGTGGCATGGGGTGGCATGAGCTGTGAGTTATGGGAGGGGCAAGGTGTGGGGTGACTGAATTCCACCCTGAGTGCCCTCCGGGAGGTGTGTTGGGGCCTTTCTGCCTCAGTGACTACCAGGGCAACAAGCTGGAAAGAAGGCCAGGGAGCCCGGTGGAATCTAGAGAGTGATTCAGCTTTGTTGCTTGTTTGAAATTGTTCATAATAAGATATTGGAAAAGATCATAAACAGGCCGTGGGGGAGGGAGAGGAGAATGAAGTGGGTTCTGAGGGAGCCCACATAGACTGTGAGTCCATGGGTCGGGCATTGCACACACATTCAGAGCGGCAAAGTCGTCTGGAGGTCACTTAGGCCATCCCTCTTGCTTTCCAGATGAGGTACTCTGTTGGCTCAAGGTCACCCAACCAGGAGCAGTGGCAACACTCTTGTCACAGGACTGAGCTACCTCATGTTTTGGACACAAAACCACTGTGGATTTTTCCCAAGCCTTCCTTTTCCTGCAGAAAGTTCTAGGTCTCCCAGATGGGGAACGGCAAGGGTGGGGCAGGCTGAGGAAGCCCTGGGCTAACCCCAAAGGGCAGGGTGCTCAAGAGGCTTGAGAGGCCAGCTGGTCCCAACAGGACAGGCCAGCCCCTCTGTCCACAGCCTGATGTGGAGACATTCTCCTCACAGAGGGATGGATGAAAAGTCTCACCAGGAGTGCTCAAGTTCAGCTCATCGCTTTCTTGGAATCCTAGAGAAGGCGACTCAGGATGAAAATTAATCAGTGTAAAGTAACAGAAATCTAGACCCTAGAGTCAGCCACACCTGGCTCCTACCTCAGCTCTGCTTCCTAGGTGCAGGTGAAGTGGGGTGTGAGCATTAGCTTGTCAGTTTCTTCATCTGTGAAACTGTGAATTACCTCACCAAGTTTTTGGGAAATGGAGTTGGAAAACATAAGACAGGTTTAATATAGTGTCTTGAGTGCAGAAAGCCTACAGAAATGGTAAATAATGTTGCTGTTTGTGTGCTGGGTTGTGTTGTTTATTCATTTATTTATTTGAGACAGGGAATCATTGTGTCACCTGGGCTGGGGTGAGTGCAGTGGCATGATCATAGCCCACTGCAGCCTCAAACCCCAGGGCATGAGCAATCCTCCTGCCTTGGCCTCCCAAACTGCTGGGAAGAATAACAAACGCTGTATCTCTGTCATGTTTTCTATTTTCGTTGTTGTTTTTGAGACAGAGTCTCTCTCCATTGCCCCAGGCTGGGTGCCTATGGAGTCATAGCTCACAACAACCTCAAAATCTGAGGCTCAGCCTTCTGGGTAGCTGGGACTGCAGGCGCCTGCCGCAATGACTGGCTAGGTTTTCTATTTTTAGTAGAGATGGGCCTCTCTCTTGCTCAGGCTGATCTCGAACTCCTGTGCTCAAGCAATCCTCCTGCCTCCGCCTCCCAGAGTGCTGGGATTGCAGGCCTGAGCCTCTGCCCCAGCCAGTCCAGTCAGGTTTTTTATGTATTCAGCATATTTTCAACATCTTGCTATATTTGAGAAACATCCAGACTTATGAATCCAATCCACCCCCATGGTGGAGCACAAATGATGTTGGCTTCCCAGTCTCCCTTGCAGCTAAGGCACTGCCACATGACCTGCTCCCACCAATCAGACTAGCCTAGCAGAGCCACGGATGAGGAAGAGGCTTGAGGAAAGAGGCTCTTGTGGTGAGGATGGCAATGGGGCACTCAGCTTTAGTGTGACTTTCTGGTTGCAGAAATGTCCCAGAGGAAAAGCCGCAGTGGAGGTGTTTGCTCATCAGGCTGTTTTGAGGCTGTTTGAGGCTGTTTGAAGGGCAATGATCCTATAAGCTTAGCATCAAGCCAGGTCCTCCAGCCCTTCAACCATTCTGTGAGTTAATATCCATTTCTGCTTAATCAGCCAACGTGGGTTTCCACTCTTTGCAGTGAAGAGCTTCGATTAATGATTACTCTAATCCTCCTTGGCAGGTACCAGATGGAAGAACTCCCCTGGAGGGGCAGAATTGCCCACTTGCTAGGGGATCAGAGGGGGCAGGAGAACTCAAGGCAGCCCAGGGCAATGCTGTCAAATCACCTTCTAGTCCACCCCGGGTCCAGGATCTTGCACCAAGTTTCTTGAGAAAGGAGAACTGACATGAAGAAAACACCGAATCAGATCAAAAAGCAATTGCCTGGATGTTCAAGGATGACCATTATGTATGTACATATTTATATTGAAGCAAAATTCACATACTATAAAATCAGTCATTTTATAAGGTACTATTCAGCTGGGCATGGGAGCTCACACCTGTAACCCTAACACTGGGAGGCTGAGGAGGAAGGATTACCTGAACTTGGGAGTTTAAGACCAGCCTGAGCAAGAGTTAGACCTGGTCTCTACTAAAAGAAAAGCTAGCAGGGTGTTGTGGCAGGTGCCTGTAGTCTCAGCTACTTGGGAGGCTGAGGCAAGAGGATTGCTTGAGCCTAGGAGTTTGACGTTGCTGTGAGCTATGATGCCATATCACTCTACCCAGGGCAACTGAGTGAGAGGCTCTGTCTCCAAAAAAAAAGGTACTATTCAGTGGCACTTTGTTCATTCACAATTCTGTGCGACTCTAGTTACAAAATATTTTGATCACCCCCAAAGGACATCCCACGCCAGTTAAACAGTGCCTCCCCATGGCCCTTCTCCCCAATCCCTAACAACCACCCGCTTTCTCTCTCTATAGATTGCTTATTCTAGATAGTATATACAAATGGAATAATTCAATATGTGACTTTTGGCCAGGCATAGTCCCAGATACTTGGGAGGCTGAGATGGGAGGATCACATGAGCCCAGGATTTGGGGGCTGCAGTGAGCTATGATCAATGATAACAGAGAGAGACACTGTCTCTAAATAAAAGGGGCTCGGCGCTTGTAGGTCAGTGGCTAGGGCACCGGCCACATACACCAGGGCTGGCAGGTTTGAACCTGGCCTGGGCCTGCCAAAAAACAAGGACAAGTACATCCAAAAAATAGCCAGGCATTGTGGCGGGCACCTATAGTCCCAGTTACTCAAAGGAGGCTGAGGCAAGAGAATCACTTAAGTCCAAGAGTTTGAGGTTGCTATGAGCTGTGATGCCATGGCACTCTACCAAGGGCAAAGAAAGGGACATTTTGTGTCTGGCTTCTTTTGCTGAGCGTGTTTTCAAGGTTCATTTTTATGGCTGAATAATATTTTGCTCTATAGATATACCACATTTTGTTTATCCATTCATCAGTTAATGAATGTTTGGGTTATTGCAAATAGTACTGCCATGAACATTCATGTACAATTTTTTTGTTTGAACTGTTTTCAATGTAACTGTACAATTTAACATTCCAAAAATGTTCAAGAGTTTCAATTTCTCTGCATCTTTCTCCAGCACTTGTTATTTTCTGTTTTTTTTTTTTATTATAGCCATCTTAGAGGATATGAACTGATACCTGATTGTTGCTTTTTTTGAGACAGAGTCTCACTCTGTTGCCCCAGGCTAGAATGCTGTGATATCAGCCTAGCTCACTGCAACCTCAAACTCCTGGGCTGAAGTGATCCTCCTGTCTCAGTCTCCCAAGTACATAGACACCCCTCAAGATGCCTGGCTAGTTTTTCTATTTTTAGTACAAATGGGTCTCCCTCTTGCTTAGTCTGGTCTCAAACTCCTGAGCTCAAGCAATTCACCTGCTTCAGCCTACCAAAGTGCTAGGATTACAGGCATGAGCCGCTGCCCTGGACTTAAAATAATTTTCCACTTAAAGTTGCCACCGTGCCTGGCTCCTCTGCCCACTTTTTTTTTTTTTTTTTTTGAGACAGAGCCTCAAGCTGTTGCCCTGGGTAGAGTACTGTGGAATCACAGCTCACAGCAACCTTCAACTCCTGGGCTCAAGCGAGTCTCCTGCCTCTGCCTCCCAAGTAGCTGGGACTACAGGTGCCCGCCACAACGCCCGGCCATTTTTTTTGGTTGCAGCCGTCATTGTTGTTTGGTGGGCCCGGGCTGGATTCGAACCCGCCCCCGCCAGTTCAGGTGTACGTGGCTGGCGCCTTAGCCCGTTGAGCCACAAGCGCCGAGCCTCCTCTGCCCACTTTTAAATTATGTTGTTTTCTTTTTGTTGTTGAGTCATAGAGCTCTTTATATATTCTGGATACAAGGCCCTTATCAGATATGTTAACTGACTATTTGCTTTTCTCCCATGCTGTAGGTTGTCTTTATACTTTTATAATGTTCTTTGATATATAAAAGTTTTAAATTTTAACAAAATCCAATATATATATTTTTTCTTTTGTTGCTTGTGGTACCTAGCATTTTTTGGGAGGGTGGTTTCTAAAACATCATTTTTATTGGTGGCAAATTCTCATCATGTAAAACGTATCATCTTAACCTTTTTTTTTTCTTTTTTTTTTGAGACAGCCTCAAGCTGTCACCCTGGATAGAGTGCTATGGCATGACAGCTCACAGCAACCTCCAATTCCGGGCTCAAGTGAGTCTCTTGCCTCCGCCTCCCAAGTAGCTGGTACTACAGGTGCCTGCCACAATGCCCGGCCATTTTTTGGTTGCAGCCATCATTGTTGTTTGGCGGGCCCGGGCTGGATTCGAATCTGCCAGCTCAGGTGTACGTGGCTGGCGCCTTAGCCCATTGAGCCACAGGCGCTGAGCCATCTTAACCATTTTTAAATGTAAAGTTCAGAGGCATTAAGTACATTAATTAACATTGTGCAACTATCACCATCATCCATCTTCAGAACACTTTGTATCTTGCAAAACTGGAATTGTGGGGTGGCGCCTGTGGCTCAAAGGAGTAGGGCGCCAGTCCCATATGCCAGAGGTGGCGGGTTCAAACCCAGCCCTGGCCAAAAAAAATAGTTCTAGAGGCTGGATAAATCCAAAATCAAGGCGCCAGTAGATTTAGTGTCTGATAAGAGCTGCCCTTGGTTTC